>PVJD01007182.1:0-20753 GCA_004026545.1 Mormoops blainvillei | reverse complement strand
AGGAGCTGACCTCGGCATGCCACCCCAGTTTGTGACGGATGAGATAGGAAGTGAGTTCAGTGAGACAAGGGGTCCATGAATAGTCAATTAGCGCAGACTGTTTCTTTAGCTCAAGCTGTGCCTTACAGTCCGTGCTCTGGGCGTGTCCCCTGGGGCTAGTGCAGGACCTAGGTGAGGGTTCCAGGGGGAGCAGGGTGGCATCTTCCCAGAGATGCCCTGGTTGGGGCATGGGGCACAACCTGGGAGGCGAGTGGGATTTCCAAAGGAAACTCCCCGTGATTTCCTGTCCGTATGCTTGAGAAATTGTTGTGATAAAAAAAAAATACTGTTTGAGAAAATCATTTGGCAACAGATAATTCACTTTCCATGGGAAGTTAGATTTCTCTGAACTATTAGACGTGTCCATTTTCATCAGTAGAATTCCGGAATTAGACAGAGGCGGTGGCTGCACGGACCGGGAGTGTGCTTAGTGTCACTGCACTGCACACTTCAAAAGGGTCAGCGTGGTCAATTTTATATTATCTGTGTTTTACTACAAAAATTTCTTTAGTTGGTTGATTTTATTATAAAACAAGTTGCAGCAATAACCAGGCATCAGTATAATACTAGCTTTGGTGTTAAATCCACGGAAGGAATAAAATAAAATTTCACCAAATTTGAAACGATTTGCTCATTGGTCCCTATTTTCATATGATTTGATAATAAAGAAAATTCGAATGGAAATGAATCTCTTACCAGAACCATAACTTCTGAGTTCTTCTGATGCAAGAATATTAAAACTAGTAGGAAAACAAAGCAACGCAAATTAACAAGAAAAATCCAGAGCTCACCATTATATCAGGAACTAAGAAGCAAGTCGGGCTCCTAGGAGATAAATTGCACCATTTGGCCTATAATCACTTTGTTTAGGAAACACTGCATTCAGAGGGAATGATATCTGGTAGGAAAAACATCCTTTTAATCTTATCAGAACCAGCTCTGCACCTGGAGTTTGGAGCCTGCTTCCTCTCCCTTCATTAGAGGCTCAGTTTCAAAGCCTGAAAGGACTGTTCGCGGAGAAGCAAAGCTACACACAATCGTTTTGCTCCCTTTGCAAGCTGAGCTCTGTGCGTATGGAGACCTGACTCTATGAGATCCCCAGGCAAAAAGAGGGCGTCTAGAAAATGCAGGAACTTACTCGTATGGCAAAATAATTCACCTGATAAAATTAACAACTTATTTTGATCCTCTACCACCTGAAGTATAAAATTAATTTTCCGTCTTTTCTTTTAAGCTTTCTAAATAGCAGAGACTCTGAACATGCTCAGTAGACTTCTCCTATTAAGAAGAGGTTGACTTTATTATATTATAAGCAAATCCTCAGTAAATGTTTCCAAATTTGATTGGGGAGGTGGGGTACAGCAGGGAATCCCCAAATTAATTCATTGATACTGCACATACCAGGATCTTAACCTGTTACAAGCTCCTAGGCCATGAAGTACAAAGTCAACTCTTTCTAATGTTTAACCTAAGATGGCTCAACTATTAAAGAATTAATTTCTTTATTATAACATCTCCTTTCTTTAAATAATGCCTTTGATCTGGAAAGAATGAGGAAAAATGATTTATATGTTATCCATTCATCTACTTCATGGTTGTTGATTATTTCCTTCTGTTTCTTATCTTTAGGCTAATAAATCCAGAACCCCTCATGTTTCCATAAAGAGATTATTTCCAACATTTTGATCATGTTGTAATTTTTCTTTAGGTGTTATTCAAGGTGCTCCAATAAGTTATTGCTGATGACCCAGAAATGCCTCTAAACTTGCAGAATTGATACATATATTGTTGACTAGGTGGAATGTGGTTGGGTGTGGCCGTAATCACCCACTGATCAGCTCCCCACTTGACTGACTGGGTGTGTATCCTCTCCCTTATTCCTTAAAGTGCTTCTCTCTCAAAACTATGCCTGGGAAGAAAACATGTGATTATTGTCAGCATCTTGTGTTTCTGATTCCCTCTAATGTCCCCCTCTAATGGGGACTGCAGCTGCATCCACACTTATTCAGTGCCATTCCTGAGCAGGGTAGTATGTTGTTGAGGAGAACCATGTTACTTGCCTTTGCCAGTGAAATACAAGTGTTCTGGATGGAAACTTTAACAGATAGCACTGCTCCATTTCCCCTCATCTGTGATGATGGAAGCAGGGAGCCCCTGGATGCCTGAGTCCCTGAGTGATTAAGATGATCGGAGTCTGCAATGGACAATGTAAACCAGAAACAAAGTTTATCACTTAGACATTTTAGGTTCCTTCTACAGCATTATCCAATCTACCTTTTCTGATACCTCACCAAACACAACTGAAAATACTGAGGACTTTGTCTCTTTGAATTCCATGAAACATCAGCAACTTTCAAATTCAGTTGGTATCTAACTATTCTTGACCTACTGATTCAGTTAAAAGAGGAGCTGGAGTATCCGGGGTCAGCTCAGTTGGCAGTCTTCCATAGATCAAGTAGGTCAAGTTCAGACATGAATATGAAGAGCGGATTTTGAGGGAAACAGTGGTGATGAGAAATAAAGAAATTGCAGATGAATAGCCAATATTTGGAAGCAGCACAAGTGTCCATCAGTAGATGAGTGGATAAAAAAAGCTGTGGTATATTTACACAATGGAGTACTACTTGGTTGGAAAAAAAGATGGAAATTTTACCCTTTGTGTCAGCATGGTTGGACCTATAGAGCATTATGCTTAGTGAAATAAGCCAGTCAGAGAAAAACCACATGATTTAATTTATCCATGAAACCTAATGACCAAAATAAACTAACAAACAAAATAGAAACAGACTCATAGACAGAGAAGAGACTGACAGCTGTCAGAATAGAGAGGGTTTGAGGGCCTGGGTGAAAAGGTGAAAGGATTAAGCAAAAAAATAAAAGAAAAAGAAAAAGAAAAACAAACTCATAGACACAGACAACAGCATGGTGATTACCAGAGGGAAAGGGGGGTAGGGGAAGGTAAAGGAGGGTAAAGAGAGATAAATGGTGATGGAAGGAGAGTTGACTCAGTGTGGTGAACACACAGTGCAATATACAGATGGTGTATTATAGAATTATACATCTGAAACCTCTATAATTTTATTAACCAATGTTACCCTAATAAAGTCAATAAAAAATAAAAAATAAATAAAAAAGAAATTGCAGATGTAAAATAGAGTGGGACAGAGGGCATCCAAAATGAAGTTTTATTTGGGGTAGCAACTAGAATGACTGCAAGAAGTGTTCAAGCAGGATTGTTATTCTGAAACTCATGACAACATCAGGCTCTGTTAGGGTTTTCCAGAGAAATGGAATCAATAGCATATTTATGTATATATGTATATATTTCTATTTAGGTTTAATGTGTATTTATTGTAAGGAATTAGCTCATATGATTATGGAGGCTAGAAGGTCCAACGATCTGTCCTCTGCAAGCCAGAGAGTCATGAGAGTCGGTGGCATCGTTGTAGGCCAGGTCGTAAGGCCTGGGAACCAGCAGTACTGACTGACAGTGTGAGTCCCAGTCTGAGGGCAGGAGAAGACAGACCCAGGCCTCAGCTCAAGATGTCAGGCAGACAGAATTCTCTCTCCCTCTGCCTTTGGTTCTGCTCAAGCCCTTAATGGACTGGATGATGCTTGTCCACATTGCGGAAGGCAATCTGCTTTACTAAGCCTACCAGTTCAAATGCTAAGTTCTTCCAGAAATACCCTCATGACACACCCAGAATAACATTTAGCTAAATATCTGGGCACCCTGTGACCCAGTCAAGTTGACATATAAGATTAACCATTACAGAGTCATTAGGACTATTTCCCCACTCTGGTATCAGTGAAATTGGGTGTGTGTCTTCATACATATTGCAATTATTGAGGCACAGCGTATGCCCAGAAATGCACATAAATCATAAGGATGCAGCTCATGGAATTTTCACAAAGCATACCCACCATGTAACCAATACTCAGAAGGAACACACTATTATCAGGACCTGAAACTCCCTCTCATTCTTCTTCTTTCTTCTTAAGAGTACTTTCGTCACTTCTAGAACAGATTACATTTACCTGCTGTGTCTGGTTTCTTTTTCTTAAGGTTGTGTTTGTGACATTCATCCATGTGTAGTAGTAGTTCATCCATTTAACACAGCTGCCTGATGTTCCACGTGTGGATATATACTGTAATTTATTTATCCATTCTACTGTTGGTGGGTGTTTGAATAGTTTCCAGTTTGGGGCTACTACAAATAGTGCTGCTATTAACATTTTTTTGATACATGTGTTTTAATGAAATACCTGTACAATCCTATCAGGTACATGCCTTGCAGTGGAATTGCTGGATCACAGGATATATTGTATGTTCCATTTTAACATTACTCCTCCAATCATTTTCCTAAGTAGTTATGCTCCCCGCAGCTCAGTAGAGGAAGATCACACTTGTTCCATATCCTTCCTAACCCTTGGTGATTCTTGTCATTTTTCACTTTAGTCATTTTAGTAGATGTGTGGTTTTAATTCACATTTCCCTGTTGCCTCCTGAACATCTTTTTATATGTTTATTTGCCATTTGGAGTATTCTTTTTTAAGCTCCTGCTTAAATCTTTGGTCCTTTTGTCCACTGGGTTGTCTCTCTTTTTCTTGATGATTGGTAGATATTCTTTATATATTCTGGATACAAACCATTTTTTCAGACATATATTTTGCACAATTTTCTCACTTCATGGGTTTCCCTTCCCATCTATTTTTGGTGTCTTGATGTACAAGTTTTTATGTTATATTTTAATTTATTTTTATTTTTTATTTTTATTTTTGTTATTATATATTTTTATTTTTATTATTTATTTTGTATTTTATAGTTATTATTTATTTGTTATTTTAGAGTTTATTTGAACCAAACTGATGACAATTGCCGGGAAGCAAAATCTTGACAGACTGAGAAAATTCTCCAGAGAATGGCAGTTTTACCACTTATTTTATACATCACAATCAAAAGAGAAGATGTAAGGGGGCTCCATGAAATCCACTGGTGATAGATTAGGGAGGTGTGAGAAAACAAAGTAGGAAATTTCTGGGTAAAAAGTAAAACAAATAGACTCATACTTCTACATTTGTATGTATGGGATTGTGAACAGTCAATATGAGAAAAGCCTAAAGAACCAGTATAATTTTTATTATTGTTAATATTAGCAGACAGGTAAAGACAATCAAAGAAAGTTTAACTTCAGTTTGTAGGTATACAGGCCTTGTTGATGTCTTGGGATAACCGTCTATCTCTGAAGTCAGCAGCTTCTCTTGCTTAAGAAGTCTTTGCTCTCTGCTTAAAACAGGTCTGGAACTCCAAGTGAAACTCCCACAAGTTCACTCAATGCAAAACAAGAAGCTGGTGGGCCACGACGGGCTACTGCTTGCAACTAGCACGAGTTCAGGTTGGCCAGGCGGTCCTGGGTGGGCTTCTCTGGAATCCTGCTGACTGTGCCAAGTAAATATCAATGTAAGAAATGTCTAAACCTATAAGAAATTTTATGAGTTTATGTGAACCAAGCTGATGATGATTACTGGGATGCAAAATTTCAGTGGATTGAGAAAATGCTCTCTTGATGTACAAGTTTTTAATTTAATGTGGTTCCAATTTAACATTTTGTTTATAATTAGCTTTTGTGGGTCTTGTTTTGAAATCTGTGCCTACTACAGAGTTATGAGTATGTTTTTCTATATTTTCTTCTGAAAGGTTTATTATTTTACCATTTGCAATTAGATCTGTAATTGATTTTTTATGTTTAGTGTGATATAGGGCTTAAGAATCATTTTTTTCCATATGGATATCCAATTGGCCCAGCCCAACCTGTCAAAAGGGCAATCTTTCCCTCCCGCCTAGCAGTGTTGCTTTTGGTCAAATATCAGGTGGCTACATAAGCGTGGGTCAGCCTTTCTATTATGCATCTATTCATCTAACCGTGCACTGTATTGTCAGTTTTATAGTCATGAGATATAGTGCATTCTAAAATGTTCCTAACACAAATTCACAGGAAAAGAAGCAATGGTTCAAATGATACAGATCATATTTGGGGGGCTCTTATGATCAAAAGCCCTCATAAGATTACACATCCCCTGATAGTGTATATAATTATTATTTTCCTTATTTGCCCTGAATTTTGTCCACTTTTGGTGCTATCATTTTTTTAAAAATTGCACTAAGGGCACCCATCACCAGTGACATTAACAACCACCATTTGCTTCATCACATACCAGGCACTGCGTTAGCGGTCTTCTCAACACATCTACAGGTTTGGGTTTATGTTCTCCGTTTCCCATGTTGGGAAACCAAGGCTCTGGATGGTCACCTAATTCATTGGAAGCTGCTCAGGAATTAAGTGTCAGAGATACACTTTCAGTCTCTCTGTCTACCTCCCTCCAGAGCCCCTCTGTTCCCCACTGTACTATCATACTCAATTGCAATTCTTTAATTACGAGGTAGGTGAAACTGCTTTCTCATTGTGGGCCTTGGTGTCCCAGTCCATTTTGTGGTTCTGCCTGATTTTTGTACCCTTCTCAGGAGGAATGACAGTTCCCAAGGTCTCTTACTGGCTGGGGAGCCCTGCATATTTTAGCCTCCCATCTACCTCCAGCCAGGAGAGAATGATTGCAATGATGCCCTTTACACCCATACCTATTCCTCAACGGCCCGTGGTCTAAGGGAACTCATTTAACATGATTCGGGAAATTTATTGACAATTAAACTGCCATTCCTCATGTGTAGGTGAAGAGAAAGGCACGTGGGTAACCAGTTTGCAGGGGAAGTTGAGAGTGTGGTGATAGGCAAAGGCTTCTGGGAAGCCTGGGCTGGAGGCCAGTGCTGGCCGATCCTGGTGGGAATTCTCAGGAATGGCATTCGTGGCGGGTGGGGGCAGCAGGCCAACCTGGAGGTGGAGGGTGTGTTACTCACCCTAGAAACCTGCTCCAAGGGAGCGCAAGGAGCAGATTCTCTATCTAACACACATATTCTCTTTCTTTTAACACACAGACACCCACAGATCTCTGCCTGTTGCTCCCCTACACACTGACATTTGAGGTCTTTGCCAATATTCTCAAGGAATTTTGGCAAAAGAAGCTTCCAGCTCCTTCCATGGCCTCTGACATACATGCCTTGTTCTGAGCGGAGCCGGGCAAGGGCAGGAGGAGGTAGACTGAGATGGACAGAGGCGGGGCACCCTCTTGCACCAGCTGCTTTGTTATGTAATGACCATGCATTCTGTGTATTCCCCCCAGCAAAATTAATGTCACTTGTAGAAGAGGACTGTGGCGTGTATAGCTTAAAATGCGGAAAACAAGGTGTCTAGATTTGGGAAGAACAGTGTTTGGAAATAATCTCCTGTTGTTGGAGCAGTCTTCGAGCGGCCCTTCTCCTCTATTTCAATGGAGAATATGTCAGCCTAAGAACCAGGTTAGTTGGCACTGAAATCCTTGAGCTCCTCCAGATGCCAAGGGACAGGAAAAAAGCAAAGGCACCGAATGGGCTCTTGCGGCCGCTAGCATAGCACAGGTTCCACGTTCCGTAGACCTTACACTCACATCGGTGGACAAGCAAGGATGAGCGCCACAGAGTGCTCAGAAGGAAAGGCAGTCCAGCAACGTTCTGAGTCCCCCGGGGCGTCCTGGAGCTCTAAGCATGGAGGGGCTCCGAACACCGGGACGTCAAGGTGGCAGAAGTAAGCTACGGCACACCTGGAATCTTCCCTCCCTCTCTTAGTTACAGCCTGTGTCCCCAGCACCAGAACATGGCTGCCTCAACATTTTCTTTAAATTATCCATGAGATAAGATGTCCTTCGAAACAAGCAGAAAGAGAAAATAAAGAGTGAGACAAAGCGGCTCTGCCTGGGCTTCATGAGTTTTTATTACTTAATGTGTTTTGCTGAAATCGGAAGGAGGGTCTCAAAGTTGTTCAAGCAAGAGCATAAAATCCTGCCACCAGCCTAGGGAGTGCCTCATGCTTCCATGAGACAACTTCTAGGCACAAAGGAAATAACCTTTTATAGAATGTATGATGTTTAAGCCTAGTTGCATTCTGACCCCTTAAGTTCTTTCACACTCACAACCCTAGAAGGCAAACATTATTTCCATTTTACAGATGAGGAAACTGAGGCTCAGAGAGATGAAATCATTTGCTGAAGATTGCCCCAATAGTAAAAACTTAAGGTAAGATTTAGTCTAGGTTTGCTCGGCTCTAAAGTTGATGATCTAACATTCTAAAGTGAAGTCAGTTTCGGTCTCAAATATTCTAAGTCTTTAGGACTTAGACCTTTTATTAACCCTGTGACATCATCTATGGTTTCTTCACAAGCAGAAGTAAGGTTCAGTGCAAGGTAGTTATCATGTTGGCCCCTCGCATATTTCCATTTTTGACAGTCTTTTTCAACTGTTTTGAAAGGTTAGTTTCCCAGTCGTGGAAATGTAGGCAGTCTCAAAGTTTCTAAGTGAACCAAAACATTCTTAGCAGACTGAGTAATTTTGACATGAGTCATTTTATCTCCGAACTTTATGGTAATAGAGCAATTGACAATCCCACTGAATGTTCAAATGTGGGAGGAGATCCATTCAGAATGGGAAGAAAAAAACGAATTCAGCACATTTGTGTGACAGATGAAAACGCCTGTTCTGTGCCAGCAGTCAATAATCCCAGGTGTTCTTCACTCACGGCTCAACCCCAATCTGAGGCTTGGAATCGAACTCCCCAGAGCTATGGTTGAACTCTCTTGGTTTTGTCTGATTCCACACAAAGTATCCTGAGAAACCTGCTTTCCCAGACCTTTGGCTGCAAATGGGTTATAAATGGGTTTCTGTACTTTAAATACATCTGAATCCAAACAATTCCTTGACGTTCTGAAGCTGCTGAGTGTGCAATTTCTCAGATGTCTGGAGTGAGGAAGGCATGCCAAGGAAAGGACACTCCAAATGTACTGGCTGCATGGACTACGCCTGACTATGGGATGGGGGGAATCACCTACACAGGAAAATTAGGATGGACAGTCCTCAGAATGGGAGGACCCTGGGTTTTCTTAGCAAATTTCGCAATTAATGCATCCCATTATGAGGAGTACATATTAAAGGCAAGTAGCGAGCTTTGTAGAAAGTGGTTATAAAACCGAAGGCTTTAAGTAACTAGCCCGTGGCCACACAAATCAATGCTGGAAGCTGAGAATAGAAACCAGTCTTCTGACCTCTAGCCTGAGACTCTATCCATCATCCCTGTCTCTCTGGGACTAAAATACACCCTTTCCTTTAAAAAAACAAATGGAACCAGCATGACCCAATAAAACTAAGTGTCGTTACTATAGTTGTCATAGCAACCAGATTTAGAATTCAAAATATAAACTTTGATTTTGTGTGTATATCTTGGGGGCGGGGGGATGTGTGGCTGGGGCGATAGTGGTAACCTCCTCTCCAAATAAATAAACTTAAATTTTTCTGTGACTTGAATCCTAATATGAGTACAAAAAATTTTAGAGATTTGAGTTTTAAACTTCCAGGCAGATAAATATAAATTTCTGTCACCAATTTTTTACCGTTTTTTTAAAACAAAATGAGAATTTTATTTTAATTCTATGGTTATCTTTATAGGATTTATTTAAAGCTCTTTAGAAACTTGATGATTTAATATGTAATTAGTACATTGTGTAGTGTTTTAAATAATGTCTAGCCAAGATGTAATTCTATGTATCATTATAATGAAGGTTCTTATTTATTTTGTTTCTAGGGTTATGTGATGATTACTTTGGAAAAAAGAAGTTGTTCCCCAAAAGCAGCCCTTAGTGAAAAGACTTCACCTGGAAAGAGGTTGTAATTCCATGCAGCAGAAACTCCTAGTTGCCTCTCAGTATCCACTGTCCCTTTCTCCTTAGCTATAAGAACCCCAAATTTTTCTAATCTTTTTGCCATCAAGCCAAATGACTGCTAGCCTATGTCCATCAAAGCTAAATGTGCCTTGCATTTTGGCCCCAAAAAAATATAAGTCAGAATGTTTTGTGCGATGCCCAGAAAGTATCTCTAAAGGGAGGAGGGTCACCTTCTTCCTCCCTAGACCATAGCTGTGATGGCTGGAGCCCTGGCATTCATCTGGGACTCTGAGGTCATGGGACCCCTTTTGGGGGTGTAGCAGAGGTATTGGCTGGACAAATCCTGTGTCTTGAAGATTTAGGGGAGCAAGGTCATGCATGCCCTCACTGTCTGGCTTGGGGCAGATTTTCTATTTTGTGTAAACCACTGCCAGTCTGGGCTTTCTGTACCATGCACTGAAGCTACTCCTAAGTGATACGTGTAAATCAGTATTGTCATTATTGATTATATTATTCTATTAAAATCTAAACTTTCATGACTAAAGGAAGGAAATAATTCACCTGGCCTTTTTCACAGCTTACTGCCTCCCATCCATAGCCCAGAGAGTGAGTCGCCTGCCCAGAGCTCACCTTGGGAACATTTATTCATGGCACGGGGCAGTTCACACCCACCTCTGCAGAAAGCAAACGGCCTTTGAGGGCTAAGGTGTGTTCCTCATAAACTATCTGTTCAGGAAGTGTGGGGCCTGCCAGCTACTTCATCAAGGTGCCATCTCCAGCCAGTGAAGCAATCTTGTTCTTTGTTCCCCAACATCTTGATATGATTAATTTATGATCGTTACTGACCTCGGGCTTAGAACAACCACAGAACAGGCTGCCTAATGCATGCAGGAGAACACAGGCCCGAGGCACTTCTCGTCTGCTCGTAGCAGTCATTCAGTCCCAGCCTAAGTCCCTGGAGCACTGCAGGGGAGGCCTAGTGCTAGCTACTTAAGTTAACTAGTTATGGCCTCTTGCCTTTAGGAGCTGATCGTTTTGGAAAAACGCAGAAGGTACCTTTATCAGGTAATGAGTTATAAAAGGGCCTGCCATTCTTGAGTAACTTTGTCAGGGAGGTTGTGTCTCACACACCTTTCACTTTCTGGAGCAAATGGAAAGACCTGAGCCCTTGGCTGTGGCCTGACCTCGGGACAGAGGAGGAGGCAATTTTCCAGGAGTGGACAGTTGTTATTGACCTGCTCAGATCCTCTATGAGTCAAGATCTCACAGGAGCAAAATCTCACTTTGAGTCAAGATCTCATTGGCAGTTCTGGCACAGACACACCACTAACCACCACGCGCAAAAATTACGATCCGCTGCAAATCACAGGATGATTTTCACTGTCGACACAATTCCCCTTTAAGTAGGGAAAATCTAATGGCAGATAAACCTTCAGGTGTCTTTTGGTACAATAAAAGCGAGCAGCAAATAGGCAAATATTTGCATTTCTTTTGAAACTGAACAACTCTTATTTAAGGAACAGTCTTTCAGGATAAAAAAGGTTTTATCAGTAATACTATCTAAATATATGACCTCGGCATGAACCTAAGTATGCATTTATACACAATACTCTATAAATTACCATTTAAAAGATTTAAAAGCAGAATGTGCATTTACAAGGTCTGTCCAGAAGCTATTCAGTCATGTAATATGAAAAATAGAGACATTTATTGAAGAGGATGCAAGATACAAGATCCAAAAACACTGTCCATAGGACAATGATGCCTCAGTCCCCTTCAAAGTAGGTACCTTGGGACTTGCACAGTTCTCCCAATCGCCATCACCTGCCCCATCGTATTTTCCTCAATCTCATCAACGGTCTGAAATATCTTCCCTTTCAAAGGTGATTTTAGTTTTGAGAAAAGCCAGAAGTCACATGGCACCAGGTCTGGGCTGTAGAGGGGCTGAATCACCTGGGTGATTTGATATTTCGCCAAAAAACTGCATGAGATGTGATGTATGAGCTCGTGTCTTGTCATGACGAAGCTGCCAGTTGCCAGTTGCCCATAGCTGTGGCCTTCTGAATCACCTGAATAGTTTCTGTGGAGAAATGTTCAAGCTTAACACAAAATTTGATGCAGATACATTGCTCTACTCACTCAGTCATTTTGACTGCGATGGCCCCACAGTACACATGCCCGCTCAATAACATGTACCACCCCCACTGACTAGCACAGTGAAGTTGTCGTAATTCGTGCATGCACATTCCAGTCCACTCTCCTTGGCTGCCAGGTTACAATGATGTCATGCAAACCGCTCTCATTATATTAGCAATGGTTGGGCCTTTTCCAGACAGACATATATGAAGCTCTGTTACAAATATAAATATTAACCTATTTGTTTATATTAACTTAGCAATAAAAAATCATAAACTTAAAAGCTCGGCCTCTAACAATTTAAATAGCAAGGGCTTGTGGTCGCAGCCCAGCGATCAGCTGTCTGACTTTTAAATCTGAGAGATTGTTCCTAGTCACTCAGCTTCAGCATAATTGTGGTTAAGGGTTTCATGAGGAGAGATTAATATCTCTTTTCCTTGAAACCCCCAGGTGATTATTTAATTTAATCTTTTCTCTCTTTGCCTTGTTTTACATGATTTAGCCGTGGAATGCAGGTTCCCCAATTATTTGTTGTAGGTCCAAAATCTGCTGACTCTGGAAACATTGCTGCGCTGTGCAGTCCATCTCCTGATGTGCTGTGTCATAATTCCAGTGCATTGCCCATTGGTTACACTCGCTCGGATACACCTCAGAGAGCCCACTTGTAGGTCATGTCAAATGTGTTTGGTTGTTTTAGCTGATCTATAAAGGTTCCGGAGAAAATGAATCTGGCTTCCGTAGAGACAGGGTTATAAAATGGAAATCTCACCAGGAAGGAAGATTTCTGAATCAGTTAGTTTCAAAGAGGACAAAGGGTCGATTACCAGTCCAAGGTG
The DNA here is from genome assembly GCA_004026545.1 of Mormoops blainvillei. NCBI lineage: Eukaryota > Metazoa > Chordata > Mammalia > Chiroptera > Mormoopidae > Mormoops > Mormoops blainvillei. Next base: position 7,941 of record PVJD01007182.1, on the reverse strand, counting down.
AAGAGTTCTGGTGACATACACACAAGGATAGCAAAACTAAGAGGGACAGAGAAAAGCCTTGGACTTGAAATGGACTCGGCATTGGAAGCTATAGGAGTGTGGAGAAGGTCTGTGGTATCCTAGAGGGAAGAAAAAGTATAAAGAAAAAAATACTTTGGTCAAGCTTATAGTTGATAAGCATTATTTGGACATACTTTGATTGTTATTAAAACTTACATTTCCTTTACTTTGTTTTCACTAGACTGTTCTGCTTTTAATAAGAACACCTACTTTAATGAATACATGTTTTATTTTCTTAATAAAGGGGATTGTGAGCTCCTTAACAGATGAGCTGGGGAAATCACACTCATAGTTTATTCATTCAATGATTCGACAAAATTGAGCAATATGTACTTTTATATCTGTGTATATGACGTCTGAGCGCTTTCCGTGAATAGTCAGTCATCTTTGCATCATCTTAAGTAACTAATCCAGTATTTCGATGCTTTAAAGATTTGTGAAATGTATCAAATCCTGTAGGAAAAAAAAAGCACTGATTTATAAATAACCTCCCCTCACTTTAGGAAAGCCTACTGTTGGGTTGGAGGGCTCAGGCAATGGTTATCCAAAATACTAAAATGCATTTGTAGTGCTCCAAAGCTCACCTGCTCAGATTCAAATCCAGGCATTGGAATTATTAATGTGACTTTGAGAAGCTTACTTACTCTCTCTGGGACTCAGCTTCTTCATTGACAAAGGGGGGATCATTGTAGATGTAGATGTGCAATAGTCGTAGAGGCATGGTAAAGATGAAACACTGGATCACTGAGAATGGCAAGTTTTTACCTTGGTGATGTGTTTGGGTGCAAAGCCTAAGTCTTGGGATGGCCATAAGGTTAAGGAAAAATAAAATGTCCTTGCCCTGGGGGAGCTTATAACCTAGTGTGTCAATAAGAAAAATTATGAGAAAAGGTGCTTCTGAATGTGTAGTGATGGCTACCAGGTGACAGGAAACCTGTGATAGGTGTTATCTGTGATAGCTTCCTGGAAAACAGAGGATTTCAGCTGAGTTTTAAACAATAGGTCTGATTTAAACTCATAATGTGAGTTGTATATACCCACAATCCCCAAATTCAAAATGCCCCCCAAACCAGTCTGTCTATAATTCATGTGGCTACAAAAGTGACCTCATACACTTTTTGGTGAAAATTTGACATGAACTATATGTGAGGCTATTTATCTTCTTTGCTATGCCACACTGTGACTATTTCTGATTTCTCTGCAGAAGTATTAATGTGCTTGATTCTAGGGCAGCAGTCCCCAACCTTTTTGATACCAGGGACTGGTTTCATGGAAGACAATTTTTCCACAGACTGGGTTGGGGGATGGCTTTATAACCTGCCACCAGATGCAGCTTAATTGTCACTTGCCATTCACTGATAAGGTTTTGATATATAAACTACATGAGCAAACTCTTTTTTTACGAGAGAGATTTTACATCATTTTTTTGCTCATGAAATTTGTATTTCCATTATACTTTTCTATAATATAAATATGGGTATGTATTTAAATTTAATTTTCTAAAATACCCTGCTCTGCATTTTAAATAATTACCTCTGGATTCAGTTATCATTACAATAATTACCATTGTATAATGGAACAAAAATGGAAATGTCTCACAAATTTTGATAATTACAAGAAAGAGCGTAGCATTTTATTGAAAAAATTCATCTCTAGTTAGATGGGTAATTTTTTTTCTTCTTCTTCTTCTTTTTTTCTTCTTTATTTTTTCTTTTAGATTATATGACTCTGCCTTAATATTGCTTATTGATAAAAGGAAAAAAACCTTGAACATTAATTTGATTCCTATTTTTCAATTTGGTGAGTTCAAGTGCTTAGAAAATTCATCCACATACATGGATGAAAATGGAAGAAAATTGTTATAACAATGTCACTCAATTCTTTAAACTCTTCAAAAGCTATGTTCCAGAAATTGTACTATAATCTATCATCAAAAATTACTTTTAATGTTCAATTAGATGGCATTTCAATTAAGTTCTCTCTCAATTTGGTTTAAAACAAAACAAAAAACTGGAAACCAATCTGATTCATTCTACAGTCATGAATATGGACTTCTTTCCCCATTTCCCAAAGTGTGGCTCTCTGAGATAGACACTATGGGAAGATCAAGGAACAGTGACAGCTATGCTTCAGGCCAATAAAATGACTTCTCCCCTTCCCCGCAAAAGGGCTACAAGAGTGATGGATGCCCTGGGTGACTGGAAGTCACAAGCAGTTGGGAGAAGAGAGGTGAGGACTGTGGTCTCTGAGGCTGGCTGGGGCCACTGCTCCACACCATGAAAACCAGGTTAGTGTTCACACTCTAATGCATTGAGCAGTGCTGGGAGAAGGGCACCCCAGTTGACCAGCAAGCCACAGCCTTTTGAAGAAATGAATACCCAGGTTGACATGTTGACGGGAGGGGAACAGAATCAGTTCAAACGATTTCTTTTCCTTTAAAAAATTCTCAACAAATTCATATTTTAAAATGTTATAGGTTATTAAATTAAATATTTTACACTGTGAGAAATATAAAATGAGACTTTGTATCTGGCATCTGGTAGGAGAATAATGAAAATTTCTGAATGAATGAATGAGTGAGATTATTGCAAATTATATGGATTCTTTCCTGGGGAATAAGTTTCTGAGGTGATGAGACATAATATTTTTACAATACCTGAGAGAAGTGTGTGATTTGCATGACACCATGTTTGTCCTCATCCCCAAATCTTGAATATAGGCAGAAACTCTGCAAGTGGACCCAACAATATTAGATGAATTTTCACTTGCAAAGTGTTACACTACAATGCTTTGAGAACTAGAGTACCAATCATTTGTAAAGAAAGGCAGATGGTTAAAAATTCAATGCTGCATATAGAAGATACTCCTTGAATTTTGAAACAGAATTAACATAATATTGACATAAAATGAAGGCCAGTGTTTTTAAACATATGGGAAACAACTTTTAAAACTTTGTACTCCACAAGGTGATTGTGTCAAAGAAAGCTAGCCATGGGCCCAGAATGGTGTTCCTTCTTCCACAATATAGGTAAGTTTTGGGTGGTGGTCATCCAGTTTAGGACATCTTCCAGCTCAGCTTTATATCCAGGTCTGGACATGATCCAGTTCTCTCTGATGAGATACAAGTAGAAGTGATGTGTGTGACTTCTTAACCAGGGTATTTAAGAGACAGATCAGCTTTCTCTACTGTCTCCTTGCCTTTTTTTTTTTTTTTTTTTGCTGGCTAGAAGCGGGACAGATACTCTGAGGAGTCAATCACAGCATCCAGGGATGTTGACATCACAGGATGGAAGGTGTTGAGGTCTTTGAGTCACAAGTTAAAGGAAAACTGCCTACTGACCAGAAATTTTTCATTGGACTGTTACATGAACAAGAAAAAAAAATCCATTGCATTAACTGACCAAAATGTTGGGTTTATTTGTTATAGTAGCTAACATTGTCTTAATAAAACAGAAGTATATATTGAAAATATATAGAGATCAAAAGCCACTTATGTAAATTAATGCATGTAAGTTTATATTTTATATGTAAGGGAATATAAAGTGTTTAAAAAAACCTGAGGCATATGTGTGCTTAAATTTTTCCTATTGACTTTAGGAGATTTTTTTCTATGCCCCTTTACTGTCAGGACTCCACTCAGAAATGCTAACTTTCCACACACCTGCAATTAAAATTGCCTGAAACTGGTACAAATAATTTATGGATCATTTTAACAGAGTGACTCTTTGAATGAGTGATTCTCCAGCATGAGTTAAAAAAAGAAGCAGGAAAAGAAAAAACCCAACGAACAGCAACATGTCATGGTATTAAAATGATTCAGAGTTAGCAGTGAAGTCAGAGTGATGGCCTTGACTGAGACGAGAAGCAATTGCTCTGGCCGTGGCATCTGTTCATTGCACTTGGGTAGTGCAGCTCCGGCCAGTGTCAGCATCCGCAGTTGGCAGTGGAAGAGCCTGACTGGCCAGGGATGGCCACCCATCCATCTTCATTCATCCTTCCTTCCCAAAGGCCAAGGTTATTGATGTTCCAACAAGCACATCGACAAGCTTTATCAAACTTCTGTTCAGAGCCTGCTGATCAGAGGCAGGCAGTAGCTTTATCTACAATTTGTACAAATGACTTTGAACCCGTGAATTTTAATGCTGATATTTTTTAAAAGAGGAACCTGTTGAGGCCTTCGTATTTTTATTTGGGGCAAAAAGAGAAATAGAACACCGAATACTAGTTTGTCAAATCGCCTCTAAAACTGACTTATATAAAACAGGAGAGAAGCCAAATACCATTTGAATCAGTTATGGGTAAACATCCCACTCTAAATTTACAGTTATTTAGCTAACAAAACTTTTTAATTTTGCCTCACTTTGAAGATGTCAGTTTCAATTACTCCCAGAGAAAATTACATGCAGCACATGTTAGGTTATGTAGAGTGCAAGCAAGTTCTAATTACTAGGATTCTCCTGAATTCAAAAACATTAAGACTTTTTATAACATGATGATTACAGTCGAACAATAGCAGGGCAGGCAACATCTTCACTTCAGCCCGCATTTCAGTCTGTAATCCAGATGTTTTGTTTACATGCCGCCAACCCTTCATCTTTCAGATTCTTTCAACTTTAATTGACAAAATCTTTTAACCATATTGACCTGATGCATCATAGGCTCAGCAGTGCTTTACTCTCCTTATGTGAATAATCAACTAAACAAAGAGTTGGATAATTCCAGAATCTTTCCATCACTTTTCACTATATTTTGCCGCAGAAACAACCCCCAGGTCTCTGGTTTATTTCTCGCTCACATTTGATATCATCTGCAGGCTGACTTCAAGTATCTTTATTCGAAGACCAAAGCGAGAGAAGCAGCCCCTGTTGGGGACATGCCATGGGCCTGTCTGAAGGAAAAGAACAAGAGGTGATGCAAACACGCCCCTCTCCAAAGAAGGGAAAATAAAACACAAAAACCCTGCTCAGATGTAGCATACATCCTGTGAGCTCACATGTCAGCCAAAGCAAGTTACAAGGTCAAGTGGGGGCAGGGAGGATAATTCTTTTACTATAAGAAGGAGCCAACAGTTGAAATAATAATACAAGCTATTCCAGAACACTCTCATGGTCACATATATTCCCCTACCCCCTCTGCACACCACACACATCTTGATCATGCAGAAGAAAATACCTCCCAAGCCCCCTTCAGTCAAAGCCCCAGACTTCCTATAGTCTCTCCATCAGGTCAGCACCTGATTCCTCTTGGTCTGGCAACTTTTAAACAACAAGAAGTAAACAATGGAAAAGTTACTGGTATCTTTGGAGATAATGACACAGTAATGACACCCATTTGTCAAGGTGAAGAACAGGAGGCACACATTATTCACATGAGTCCCGCTGGCAAAACTGGCTAAGTACCCCCCACCCTGGGCTAAGGGGTTTCTTTAATCCTTTACAAGAGTTATTGATATACTGTGCTGGAGATTTACTATACTTTAGTGTGACTGTTCTCAATGCTCTTGAAACACAGGCGGCTTCTTTAGCAAGTGTCCCACCTATGTTTAAGACTCCTTAGTTGGACTTTGAGGTATTTCTTCAGTAGCAGCTGGGCACAGTGTGCTGGTTTTTTTCTCTTGTTAATATTACGACTGATGCAGAAGACCACAGACGGACATGTTATGCATGGCACAAATATCTCATTGTAACCTGAAATGTCCAAAGGGAAAACTCGCAATCATTTCCAGGCAGTGCTTATGGTTTTTGCTTTTTGTTTCAATATGCTGCAGCCTCAAAGGTAGAAATAGCTCCCTGATGTGCCTCCCTTTCCATTTTGTATAAAAATTGAGATGCAACCATCTCCCTAATCCATGCAGAATGCTTCAAAACCAGGGAGCAGAATCCAGAGCAGGGGCTGTAAGACAAAAGCTTTTCTCACAGCGAGGGCAGGTCTAAATTCCAGAATCAGGACTGCCAGATAAAGACACTGACTTTTACAGGGAGCACTGGAAAGTGGAGAGTTGGGTCAGATGAACTTATTTCATTTCCTCTTTTCCTTTTTTCAACTTCTTCTTACTTTCTTATCTCACCCCAGCAGGCCCATATGTCAGACAGAATTTTGGTTCAGAACCCCCAAAATAAAGGAACACAATGGGTTCAGTTCCACGGAAGAGTAGATAGATCTTACTCTGCTGGATAAAAAAAGGGCAGAGGTACCACAAAATGTGGCTATCCCAAAAGGAGATCTTCATTTGGCGTGTCCCCTATTTCTGAAGCTTAATAAACCTGGACACTGGAAGAAAAGATGAAGTCACATGAGACTGATGTTATCCATAAACCTGAAATGAGATCTAAAGTCCATGCCTCCTAACGAAGGGGACTAAAGTTTTGCCACCCTGAAGCTGCCTTTTGGTTTAATAAATATTGATTTATTGATTTATTTGGTTTACTAAATCAATATTGATTTATCGATTGAGTTTAAGCTGGTTATTAAGAAGCAAAAGACTCAGGAAAAAACCCTTCATTCTCCCTGCTTTGTTGCCCAAGAGAGTCAGACAAAGAAACCTGCTTCTGTAAGGAAATCTTAGGATGTTTCCCTTCATCTAATTTGAATTAAGGATTGCAAACAGAGGGCTTCAAGTAGGAGCCTGTTCGGTGTCCCATTGTTTCTGAGTCACCTAGCAAGGATTTTCCTGCCACTCTTTCTCAGCTACCTGTATATCGCCCATTCTTACTTCTGAAATCTAATATCACATTTCCCCACCCTTTTCTCCTTTGTCCAAAGTGTCTTATATACTGAATGTTGCCTCACTGTCTTTGGAATTTTCATGCTTATGTGAATTTCCCATGTGCATGTATTAAAACTTTGATTTTCTCTTGTTAATTCATCTCTGTTAATTTGATTATTAGCCTAGCTAGAAGAACTTAAAAAGTGGGAGGAAAAGTATTATTATTTTTTTAGCTCCCACGCTAATCAGACTCAGAGGATCAGGCCTGGCACTCAGGGGTCCTGGGAAAGAGAGAAAATCCGCTTTCAGAGCCTCTCTCCTGCCTCCTCCTTCCTGGAGCCCTGGGCATTTCTCCTTTAACAGCCTCTCCTTTCCCACCCCCACCTGCGCCACCTCCGTCATCCCACAAGCACTGGATCCCTCCCGACAATCTCTGAATCTCGGGTTCCCTGGCGGAGCAAATCCTCTTAGAGCCAATCACTGTCCGCTTTACCAATCAGAGTGAGAGCCACTGGGGAGTCTTGAGTTAAAAAGACACTGTGACATCTGATGACTGCTTTTGTGAAATCAGCTTTTAAATATCGCCATTCTCCTGTTCAATCACCCTCTGAATTTCACGGCTTTCCACTTCATACTTTACCGGCGACATTTCCACTACACCTTGCTTTGTGAGTCTTTTCTACCATCTGGGGCTAGAAGCAGAAAAATGCTGATGCAACCTTAGTGTTATAAATAATGTTTGGTCCTTGAAACGTTTGCATTTTAAAGAGGTCCTAGCACATGAAAATCCCTGTCCTTATGAAGCTTACTTTCTAGTGACAGCATTATTTTAGTTGTAAAAGTAAAGTATATAGTTTCTTATGAGTATAAGGTAACAGGTGCCCTTGTGTGGGGGATAAAACTCAGCAAGGAGATCTAGGGGTGTGAGGAGGGGGGGTAAAATGTTAAATGCAGCCATCAGGTAGGTGTCACTAAGAAGGTGACATGTGGACAAAGACCTGAAGAAGGTAAGAGTGTGTAATTTCTGAATACATTTTTGATGTTTGACTGCTAATGGTTTACAAGCCCCACCACTCCCCTTCCTTTTCCCTCTCTGCCGCACACATGGGTAAGGCAGTGGTGCTGGGGGAAGTTCAATCATTTAAGCCCTGGACCTGTGCTGGAATGGCTGTGCA
>PVJD01007181.1:25457-87818 GCA_004026545.1 Mormoops blainvillei | reverse complement strand
GCATGCGGGTGTATCAATATTTAATGTGTGGGTGTCAGTTGCGGTAAACTGAGCGGGTCCCAGCAGCAACTTGAATTAATTATATGCAGGAGGAGGGAAAATAAAGTGCCCTTTTCTCAGCGCCCTAGGCTTCACTGGCTACACTGGACCCTGGAAACCCCAGAGGGAAATTTCTGCTGATGGAGGACCCTGAGAAGAAACTGAACCAGAAGACTGACGGCAAACCCCGGAAAGTACGATTTAAGATCTCCTCCTCCTACAGCGGCCGAGTATTGAAGCAAGTCTTTGAGGATGGGCAGGAATTAGAATCGCCAAAGGAGGAATACCCTCACAGCTTTCTCCAAGAGTCCCTTGAACCAATGGATGGTGTCTATGGGTCTGGGGAAGCCCCCAAACCCCGACCATACTCCCCCAAGCTGACTGCTCAAAGGATCAGCGTGTTTAGAGAGGGCAATGCCTACACTCTGGCGGGCAGCCAACCTTTTTTCAACGATTACAAGGCAAATGACCATAAGGTTGGTATTGCGCGGGGTGTATAAGCTTTAAGGACTAAAGTGTGTTTAGAGAAACACCTGAACGCTTCAAATTTGTATCCTGCTCATGCTCCAGTACCCACAGGGGCTGTAGGCCCACCAAATGGAAGTCGCTCTTAGAATAATATTTCTGGGACAGAAATAACACGCTTGTTGACTACTTATTGGAAAGTGCAACAAGCATGGATAGTATTCAGATTCCATCAAAGGTGAAAAATTGTCACTGGGTCTTTGGTTATCTCAGTCAGTAAATTAAATAGAGACGCAGTGGTTTTCAGGTCACCTGGCTGCCGTTGTAGAAAATTATGCAGCAGCGGGTTGTTTTGTTCCCAAAAGAGCTAAGCGTTTGAAGGTGCTCATTTTACCCCAGGCAATTATTCACCTTGTGGTTAATTCATGTCTCCCCCCCCAACCCCCCCATCTCCCTCTTGCTGCCTGTTATTAAAAAATGCCTGTCTGTTAGTTTATTTATTTTGCCTTTCCATTGCTCATTAGCATGAACACTGGGTAGGTGGAGTCTTGGAAAGAGTTGGTGAAAAGTAAATCACCCAGAGGAAATGTTACACAGGGAAGAAGCTGGAGCTACCAAGTTCATTTGAAATGTGTATTTTATTTGTGAGTTTCAATAATCTTGTCCACTACCATGAGTAATCAAAATCCCATACATCATTTTTTTTTTAAGTTAGAAGAGTATGGAAAAGTAGTCACTGATTTCCTAAATCTAATAGAAGATGTGTATATATTCTCTGCCAGTGGGATTATGGATGTGTTTTTTTTTAAGGATTAAATACAGTTATGTAATGTACCAGGTTACTCATGGATAGCACATCAGGATTTGTACTCATCTTTAAAGTGTGAAATTCTGATAATTACTCTGTAATCATTTTTATTGGTAGTTTCCTAAGGCAACAAATAATACATTTATAGCAGACAAATGTATTGGCCTTGCTAGCACTGATAAAAGTATAATTATGGGCATGTCCACATTTATCAAAGATAATACCAGTTTTTGGTATTAAAGGGGGCTGGAATGAGCAGCTCCTCACGTTACTGGGGTGGCTGATGCAGTGCAAAGCACTGTCACGTACTGTCTCTTTGGGTCTTCACTGCAGCCTTGAGGAGAAAAGCCCAGCATGACCGTCCCCATTTTGCAGATGGGGGACACTGAGTGCCAAGTGGTTAAGGGGCTCACCCAGTGTTACAGGGTCTTTAGGCTCAGAGTCAGAATAAGAACCCGGGTCTTCTGATTCTCCATGCTTTTTGCCCTATGGAATGTTACTTTTTAGAGAATAAAATTGCTACTAACAATGTTGACGATAATAATGTTACCATTTATCGAGTGCTTATTATGTCCTAGGTACTTTGCCATCTTGTGCTTACAGTATCTCTTTTTACCTAAGTCTTATTTATAGGCTTAGAATTTGCAATACCTTGTACAAGGCCACAGTGGATAACATAGGACTGCTTGACCTTCATCAGTGAATATGTCCAACTCAACATTCATATAAAGGGATGATTATGCTTGGACTTCTAAAACCAGAAAACCGAGTCTTCGTGGCAGCCCTGCACAGCTGATTGACGCGCCAGACTCTAGAGGCCATGTTTAGGGTCGGCCCCTGTCTGCTCCAGCTGCTCTTGTTTGCCATGGTGCCCGGCCAAGTGCCACACCCCGACCTGGCCACCTCTAGGTATGAGAATGGCCAGGACGGATCCAGGCACATGCGCCCGCCAGAACGGGCTGGCCTTGTGGTATTCAGGAAAAGTAAGGAAATGAGCACGAGGAAGCCATGATTTTTCCGTAGTGACTCCAATCGTAACATAGCCCCCAGGAAATACTGGGTGTGAGGCAATAGTGGGTAGTAGTTAAGCACAACAATTCAAAGTAAAGGCTCTGAACTTGAATAGCTATCCGTATACCCAGGTGTGTAGCAGCTTTATTCACAATTGCCCAAAGGTGAAGACAACCCAAATGTCCACCAGTAGATGACTGGACAAGCAGAATGTATATGCATACAATGGAATAGTATTCAGTCTTAAAAAGGAAGGAAATTCTGACACATGCTGCAACATGGACGAAATCTGAAGACATTATGCTGAGTGAAATAAGTCACACAAGGACAGTTGTGTAATTCCACTCATGTGAGTAGTCAGACTAATAGAGACAGAGTAGAAGGGTGGTTGCCAGGGGCCGGGGGAGGGCAGAAGAGGGAGTTACTGTTTAATGGTGCAGAGTTTCAGTTTGGGAAGAGGTGGACGATGGTGATAGTTACAAATCATGTAGAAGTACTTAATGCCACTGAACTGTATACTTAGAGATGGTTAAGGTGGTAAGTTTTATGTTATATATATTTACTACCTTAAAAATAATATATTATTTATTTTTATTTTTTTAACTTTATTGTTGACTCTATTATAGAAGTCCCCATTTCCCCCCACCCCATGGCCCACCTCCACCCACGCTCCACCCCGCTTCCCTCTGGCCATCACCACACTGCTGTCTGTGTCCATGGGTCACGCATGTATGTTCTTTGGCTAATCCCTTCACCTTCTTTCATCCAGTCCCCTAACCCCCTCCCCTCTGACAGCTGTCAAGTCTGTTCTGTGTTAGCCATGCCTCTGTTTCTATTTTGCTCATTAGATTCCACATATAAGTGAGATCATACAATATTTGTCTTTCTCTGACTAGTTTATTTCACTAAAAATTATATATATATGGTATTTTAAAACATATATATATGTTTTATATATATATTTAAAACATATATATATGTTTCAAAACAAGGGCTGTGATGTCAGTTAAATCTGGACTTGATGTCCATTCTGTCTAATTGCCCATGTGAGCTTGGGCAAGACACCTAACCTTGGTGAGCTTCAGTGTCATCATCTGTGATGTGAGGGTAACAAAAGTGCCTGCTAACAAAGATTATTGTGGTGATTAAAAAGATAGAAGAAGCAGTATGCATTGTGTGCCTGGCACGTTGTATATGCTAAGTGTCACCTACCATTTTGATAATGACCAGGCTCTAATGAAAGAAATATTGAGTCTTTTTAATTTTTATGTGATTGATAGAGAAAACCATTATAAACAATCAAATATTTTAAGGGACTGGAACTGACTGAAGTTTATAAGATTCATAAAAAATAGAAGGGGAAAGAAGAGAGGGAACATTTACTGAACACCCACTTTATACAGAATATGTAAATTCATCTTTACAGTACTTCTATGAGAAAGAATTTTACAAATTGGAAAAACAGAAATTCTTAGGGGTTCAGTAACTTACAAATCTCACAGAACTGTCAAGTAACATTTGAGTAAAATTGAGCTCCGGTCTGCCTGCCTCCAAAGCCCAGTGAGTTTCTAGTACCCAGCAAGGTGTTTCTGCATTTAAACTCAGAGCAGTGGAAGGGTGTCATGGTGACCAAAGAGCCATCTCAGCCCATTGCCACCGACATCAGAGTATTTATGAAGCTCAGTCACATAGGCTGCCATCCTCGGCACTTCGGAAGGAAGCAGAAAAATCCTGGCTCCACCCTGGCCCTCCCTACTGTGAGAGTGGGTGTTCCTTACAGGCAGTAGTCTGTAACCAGATAAGGTGAAGCTTAGTTACACCCAGAGAGTTTCCTTAGACACAAGGAAGAACTTGGCTGTCAGGATGACTGAAACTTAAACACACCTTAAGGGTGATTTGGGACCGTCCATCTTTGGAATACATTAAAAATAAATTTATGCTCCTGAGTGTCTCAGACACTGAGAGGCAGAAGGTTGAACCAGAGGACTGCAGACTTTCTAAAGCTTATTGAGAGTTTTGACTTGAAAAAAAAGAAACCAGCTGTAGATACAAAAAAAAAAAAATCTCCCTAGTAATGGAGCCTCTTCAAACCGTTACTGGGAGTGGAAACGGAACCTTCCAAAAGTGCCACCATCTTTATCTTCTGCTGTTCGGAAACCGATAGTCTAGAGGTGAAACAGGAGCCCAGCACACATCAAAGTGGAGGAAACGGGAGCTGCCACACGATCCCTAGAAGAGAGGGAGGGAAGACAGGGCCAGGTAGGAAGCTTGTGGCTTCATTAAATAATTATCGAAACTCCGTTGATGTTTCAAGGAAGGGGACCTGAATATTGAAGTCCCGCTCCAGCCAGGTTGAGACTGCTTAAGTGTAGCATCTCATTAGATTTGGTTGGTGCGGGTCTGTAAAACCAGGGCAGAGCATCCCGTGCATGTAGCTGCATAGCCTGATTGTGCATGCACTAACTACTAGAAGACCGGTTTTTAATAATAATAGCAGTGATAACGCCCACCCTTTGCATGGTATCTTTGGCTTTTGCAAACCCTGTTTTAGGTATTCTTCATAGCACCTCCAAGTCTGGAAGATGAGATAAAGAGCTATGGGGATGAGAGTCAAAACATTTAACTGCTTAATCGCCCCGGAAGCCAGCCATGATGGGGCAGGGTCCTAACACCTGAGGCCCTAAGTCTTAACTTCTACATCACTGTTTTTTGGGATGTTAGGGGCTCCCTAAAGAGAGACCGAGGGGGATAGGAGAGCACCCAGAATTCTCAGGACGGCACCTGTTTACCACCCAGTGTAGAGGCATATCTCTGTTTTAATAATTAGTTTGTGGTAGTTAACGCATACCAGCTAGATGGCAGCCCATTTACAGATGAGCAAACTGAGGTCCTGAGAGGCCGAATGGCTCTCCTGTGCCTCACAGCTGGTGAGCAGTAGAAGTGGGATCCAGTGTTGTCTTCCTGCCAGCTATCCTAGCTCTGGGAAGAGATGTGTGTTCTTAGTTGAGTAATCCCTAAACATTGACTCCCTTGCTTTTCTACTGCACTGTGATGTGGTCCAAATTATTCCTCAGCAAATGATTAAGGAACGTGTGAGAAGTCCATGCAGGGGAACAAAAGCTATGGATAATGATGCCACAGAAGTATATCTATTGACATAAGATTTTCATAGACGAGTAACAAAAACAAGTTACGACAGTGTAATATATATTAATAAAATATATGATCTATATTAATATCTAGAAATAAATATAATGATCTTATACTGGGGGGAGTGCTTGTGAATAGTTTAGTATGGGTGCTACGAATATGAACTTTAGAGGGAGGCAGAGCTGGTTCAAATCCCAGCCGCGGGCTCTGAGTAACTTTGTAACCTTGAGAGGCCCTTACCCTCACTGAGACGCGGTCTCTCGTCTGTAGAAGGTGGAAAGCATAGCGTCCACCTCACAGGGATGTTCAGGGGAGAAGCGAGGTAATGTCCGTAAAACGCTTAGCACAATGCCTGACATCATCACCACCGCCATCATCATCAATGCTCAATAAATTGTATCTCCTATTATTATTACTTATGCGTAGAAAAAACCCGGACTGATGCTTATTTAAAAAAGAGCATTCCTTTGTATTTGTTAAGCACTCATTGTGCCTGGCGCTGTATCGGCTGCTGTGGGATGTGATTGAAATATACACTCTGGACTCCCCCCTGAAGCCTCACACTCTAGTTACATGACTAGTTCAGCTTTGGCCAGTTACTGTCAACGGGTGGAAGGGAGAAGGTTGTCATGGTTTTCAGGGAAAGCAGACAAACCAGGGAGCGAACTGCGTCGTTGTGGCCTGACGGGATCACGAGTGCTGGCCAGCAGGAGGCAGAAGCCTCCTCTCTCCCGTTTCCTGGGAGGTAGAACAGCAGGTCCTGCAGCCCTGTGTTTATTTGGTGATTGTCGATGGAGGTCCCATGCTCATTCTCCATTTCTCTAGTCCCCACCTATTATAGATTTTGGAAAGATAATCATCTACACGAATAACCTGAAAATCATTCGAACCCCAATGGACAAGAGAGACTTCATGAGGAAAATTCTCCACAAGGAAGGAGAGGTTGAGGAAGAGTCTCTGATGAGCAAAGAAGAAATCTATGGAGACAGCGACCACGGCAATGGGCCTTTGGCAGAGACAGAAAGCGCGTTCCCCCACAACCAGTGCCCACAGGTGCGTCCGAGTGGTGCGCTGTCCCACTTGGAGCGGCCCTGCTGCAGTGGCCTCCAAGTCGTCCTGGTCGTGCGCTACTTAAGTAAAAGCTTTTGAATATGACTACTTACAGTGTCTGAATATTAAAGATGTTATAATTTTATTATACTTTAATGGTACATTGTTAACAATCATTGTTATAAGTCCGTATTTCAAACACTCCTAATTTTAATTTTTAAATGACTTCTTTTGAGGTCCAATTAGGTACCTGTTGTTTTCACTTTGCAGTGTGGCTGCTTAGAACATCGGGCTCTAGGGATGGAAAAAATAGCTCTGTCCTTTTCTTATGGATTTACTTGTGCTTCTGTTATTAGTGTTATCCTCAATCCACAGTTTCCTTGAAGAAATCTAATAAAGTTGTGGGTCTTTAGATTTTGTAGAGATGAGTTTAGTTAAAACTAAACAGTATCATTTGTAAATCCATGAGACCAGACACAGTAAAATGCAAAATGTTGCAGTATGCTGAAAGGGAATAAATAAGCCAGGACACCATTGTCACTTTACGTGAAGTGGGGGTCACTTTACATCATGCTTTAAAAAAATTTTTTTTTTAAATTTATTTTCAGAGAGAGAGGAGGGAGAAAGAGAGGGAGTGAAACATTGGTTGCCTCTCACATGCCCCCTACTGGGGACCTGGCCTGCAACCCAGGCATGTGTCCTGACTGGGAATTGAACCAGAGACTCTTTGGTTTGCAGGCCGGTGCTCAATCCACTGAGCCACACCAGCCAGGGCATATCCCACTTATTCCAGTGTCCCTTGGGTACATTTTTCTAGTGACTGCCAGTCTTAGTGAAGGTGCTAGTGTCAATTAGTTTATTAAAAATTAGTATAAGAATTTCTTTTGAAAATATTATTGAAGCTTAATTTCTTGCTTTCCTTAGATTAAAATATAAATAGTTCACGTTTTTCTCCGCACAGACTCTTCACCTTGGAAACCATTGTTCAGACATGCTCAGATGAAAAGGAAGACTGATAATATTCATTAGTTCACAGTGTACGGTTGGGGGGTGGGAAAAGTAGTTTTGATGAAATTAAGCTAAGAGAGTAAAAACTTGGATAGATGCAGAAGTGAATTTCGTTTTCTCTTTAGATTCTGTCTTTTGGGACTTGAAGCTTTCTGTGGGGCTCACTTTCACCTTCCATTTGTTGGTGTGACAACACGGACCAAGGGCTTCCTTCCGCTGGAGTGATGTCCCCACCCTGGGAAGGTGCGGGGATAGGGACAAGAGGATCACGAACAGACACACTGCCTGTCTAGCTACTCCTCATGCGTTCATGGCTTTTTCTCACTAGAGGCAACTTCCTTGTGCTGGGAATGTTCTGCAGATTCTGTACGGCTTGTCCCTCAGCCCCTGAGGTCTCAGTGGAGGTGTTACTTCCTCAGAGGAAGCGCTCCCTGACTTCCACAAGGAGGGACCCCTCAGGGCATCCTACACCGCTCCTCACAGTCACATTCTTGTATTTATTTGTGCAGTTATTTGGTTAACGTGTGTTCTCACCAGGTAAGATTTAGTCTCCGTGAGGGCAAGGGCCATGTTTATGTTGGGTGTAAGACGGTAGTTCCAGTTACCTCCCAAACTAGAACCTAGCATATAATAGGTGCTCAGTAAACATTAAATGTTTGCGGAAAGAACGTTGGAGTTGGGACCCGAGTGCCAGCTGGCTAGAAGAGTCCTGCCCCGCCTCCGCTAGATAGGGACACGGCACCTGGCAGACAACTAGACACCGTCGTGCAGGCGTTCCCTCCCCTGTTAGGGTTCATTCACTCGACCCCTTTTCATACCATCTTGTAAGTGGCAGGAGCACTGATTTTCAGAAGAGAGACAAAAATGCTAAAATACAGGTCACATGGCAGCCTTGAGTGAAAAAGCAACAGCAGGCCTGATAGGACAATCACCTTTAAACTCATTTTGGAGAGAGCTGTGTTTTTCAGCTGTAATGCCATAGACCAGGGCACAGGCGCGCAGCAGAAAATTGCTGTGAAAGGTGAGACTCCGCTTGCCTGTCCTTTAAACTCTGTTTTAAATTGCTACTTGTTTGCCCACTCCCTCGTGCAGCAAATGCCCGGACAAGCTTATTCTAAAAAAGGTCAGAGGACGCCAAGGAGCCCCTTCTGACCAGGAGACTTCCTGGTGTGTTGTGTGGGACAGGGAAGCAGCAGGGACCTTGATGAAAGGGCAGGGCGAGGCTGAAAGCCAAGACAGGCGGAGCCTCTGTAATAGCTGTGGAAGAAAAGGAGAGGGAGAACTGAACCGAGCCTCCGTGAAACATGGCAGGGGCAAGACCTGGCCCTGTGTTCAGTGGATTTAATACCATAGATCGTCTGGGCTCCTTTATGCTTTATGTGCTCTCGCCTTTGAAATAATAGTCATAAAAAATAAACAACAGTAATGATAGCTGCCATCTATCAAGGCCCCGCGATAGCCAGGCGCCATGCCCGATGCTTCCCATGCCACAGTCTGTTTTATGCCCGCAAAGACTCTGTGAGGTAGACATCACTAGTAGCCTTCTTCTGCGGCTGGGGAAACTAAGGTTCAAGGAAGGTAAGTAACTTGCCAGAGGTCATCGGAACCAGTAGTCAAACTCAGGTCCCCCTGACTGCCAACCTCATGGCGGTAACCACTTTGCTGAGTGGCCTCCAAATTGGCTCTGGTTACCATCTCCAGGGCTACTCAAGCCTTTGTGTCTGCAATGAAGGGTGAGGCGCCTGGCCCCGGGCGTGGAGCTAGTGGTACAAGGTGGTTTGTGGAGGTTTGTTGGCTCTAGAACCTAAGCTATGCTGGGCAACCATGTTCTAAGTCCTCTTACTAAATAGTTTCTGAGAAGAATTTAAAAAATAATGAGAATGGAAGACCGATGCTTATGTCCTGCATGCCTTGTATGGAGTAGAAGCTCAGTGAATACTTGATTTAAGGAGTCATTAAATAATTAAATGAGCATGTTGAGGGTAAGTGGTTGGGGAAGGGTGGTAACCCAAGGTAAGAATAGAAACTCCAGTGAAATCTCCAAAAATGCATCAGATAAAATTTGATTAATGATTTGGTTTTGTTCTCTACAGCAGGCTTACCAGGTCATTTTATTAATCTTTCAATATCGGACCTGGCATTCCGTACAAGCTAATTTTCAGATCACATGTGTAGCATTATCCTGAGATTTTACTCTACTTTCTTTGACAACATTGACTTGTACCATTAAAATCTCACTGGGATCAAGTATAAAACATGGATTTGGCAGGAAAATGGACTGCGGCAATTTGCTTTAAGAACGTTTTGGCAAATATATTTATTTTGAATTCTTAAAAAGAAGAAAACAAATTCTTCTACTGTTAATATATGAAAGTATGGTAACAATCAATACAATATTAACAAAAGGGTGCACAGACATGATTTAGGTTTTTGTCGGTTGGATAATCACTTCCATTCCCTAAATCTAGGATGAATAAAATTTAACACCTTTTTAAGCACCGTGCAGAACAATGGAGCTATTTTCAGAACAAATGCCTCCCTTTTCAGAGATTACTTTTATTAGGTTATAAAAGAAAGCGTTGTTAGCTGGGCTGAGCCACCCAGTGGATTCTAGCTGTGTTGGTATTTCCTAGAATTTAAGAATAGAAAGTGTTCCCTAGACATCATTGTTTTGTTTGTTTATTTATTTGCCAAATACATAATGGCAAACATTTTCCGGGCACTGCAATGGATGTCCAGGAAGCGGCGTGAGAGGGACCAGCTCCAAGAGCACCCTTGTCTAGAGCTTTCAGTAGAGCGTGATACCTGCTCTGCTGGGGGCAGTACAGGTGCGTGGGGCTCCTGGTCCAGACCTGTGGGCGGGCAAGGCTCCCTGGCACTTGAGAGCAGTAGGAGTTGGCTGGGTGGGGAGGAGGGAAAGGTCCCTGGAGCCCAGCCGGAGGGAGACCTAAGAGCTTGAGGGAAGGCGTGACTAAACGTTTAAAGCAGCTGAGGAGACCGGGTTTTGATCTGAGGCTTACCTGGAAGGTGCGTGCACATTAACGGGTTTCTTGAGTGCTGTGTGGCAATCACGGCTGCAGGGCGCTTAATGAGATCGGCATCAGCGGGGAGAACAGCCCACAGGAGCAGAGGCAGGCGTTCACACTGAGTGCCTGCCAGAGTTGGTAGGTGTCTGGACTAGGACTGTGGCTGAGGGGTGGTAAAAAAATGGATGGATTTGAAGATGAAATGGACAGGACCTGGTGCCGGATCCACCTGGTATAGAGCTGGTATCGCTCCTTCTTTCTTGGAAGGTTATAGGTCTCTGCATGGTCTCTGCACAGGAGTGCAAAGATTGCCAGTTTTCTTGAGATGACTTGGGGGAGAGCACAGCAGTAGATAGGGGCATTTTTCGGAGGGTGGGAGTTGAGGACTGGAGATGTATTAGCAAGGCTTCAAGGTGAACCAACTCTCAGGGAGAATCTCTAATATGCCACATAATGTGCTATGATATTTTCATATACTCTTTCATCTATTATTCCAGCTGCTCAGAGAGGTAGGCCTCATCACTCATTTCACAGGTAAGAGACAGAGATCGGGGAGGTGAAGGGAGCTGCCCAAGGTGCATAACTGATGTCAGAGGCAGAGCAGCGCTCTTAACCCTGGAGCCTTATCGCAGTCCTCAAAGAGTGCGAAGGCAAAGCGTGGCAGGAATTCAGAGCTAAGGTTCCAAGAACTGTAACATCAACTCGTTCGCCCTCTCGGTCTCTCAGTCACAGAAAACAATCTTCCTCGAGCACCTGCTTTGGACAGCCCCAGTGAGGGGCCGTGTAGGAAGCCGACAGGAGCGTCAGCTCTGGGGCTTGACTGCCTCCGATCAACAGCTGCCTCTTTTTCTGCCAAGCCGTGTGACGACTGGCGAATAATGGAACTTCTCAGGGTCTCGTTTTCCCACCTGTCACATAGGGATGATATTCCTTATACTATCTCATGGGATGTTGTGGGGAGTAGGTGGGTTAATAAATGAAAGAAAGCTCTTGGACCAGGGCCGGGCACGTACTAGACATGCTACAACTGTTCACGCTTGGTACTTGGCAACGAGGGACGCTAAGCCTTTGCCCTCGTGGAACGTGCAGGTGGCAACGAGGGTGATGAAGAGCGTGAAGTCGCGAATGCAAGGCGTGGGGGCAGGGGATGCTGCCTTAGAGATGTCCACCAGGGGAGCCCTCTTTGATGAAACTGCTGTGATTACTCTGTGCCTCCGGCCAGTTCCCTCCTTGGCATTTGCAGGAAGCACTTTCCTCTTATTTTGCCTTAGCCTTTGCAGCAGCCCAGTGCTGTTTGGACCTGCATGCGATCACTGAGCTTGAACTGCTACTGTAACTAAACCCTGATCCATCTCTTGCAGGAAGGGGAGCTTCCAGATGACAACTGTTTCCACTGCCGAGGGTCGGGCAGTGCCACCTGCTCTCTGTGCCACGGCAGCAAGTTCTCGATGCTGGCCAACAGATTTAAGGAGTCCTATCGGGCCCTGCGGTGCCCTGCCTGCAACGAGAATGGCCTGCAGCCTTGCCAGATTTGCAGTCAATAGCCCGTGGCTTTGTACGTCTGCTTTTATCACATCCTCTCTAAAGTTATTTCTAATAAACCGCCCCCCACCCTCCCTCTCCCAGCAAGGAAGCCACAGCGGCTGCAATCACTTCCACTACTGGCAAAAAGAAAAAAAAAATAACTCGATTACTCAGTGACATCTCATGAGGCTGGTAACATCTCCATGTGGGTCTAAGTGGCAGAGACATTTCTGAATTAGAGTCGGCTTTGAAACTGGCTCTAAAATTACCCTTCCAGGAACATGTGCGTGTATCTCCCTTGACTTAGCTCGGTGTTCTTGTGCTAGGGAACCAAGACATGCAGGCGTCGGGTGGCAGGCGGAAGTCATTTTCTGGTTGGGAGTTATTTTGCAAACTTAGGCAGCAAAACAGGAATGGGAAAGGCAGGTTTCGATGAACTAAATTCTTGTTGCTTGTAATACATTTTAAATCTTCATTGGTCAAGTTGAATTTTTAATTAAGCAGCAGAAGAAAAGGATGCTCAATGCCCGAACATATTATCAGGCCACAAAAACAGAACAGCAGCTCCGTGCGGCTTCCTGCTGAAGACAGGCCCGCCGTTGCCTCAAAGTCTCCAGCCCCTCCTGTGTGATGTGCTTGGGTCACATTCATGCAGATGACAGCAAGGCTCCTTCCTAGGATGAGATAAGACATTTCTGCGTGCCTCTAAACTACTGAGGATATAAGCCAAGTCAAAGCTTTTTATGATAAATTTGGTGCTTAAGTACTTGTGTGTGATAAGACTTCTTCCAGTCCTGAATTATTACCAAATAAATAAATCTATTTTGAGTGTAAGATAGAGTTGCAATCTCTTCAGAAAAGACTGTGGATATTTCCTAGGTGTCTACTGGAAACCTCTAGAAGGAAAAGCGACCAAGTCTGAGTTTTAGCAATTGTCTCTCTATTGTCTGTGACTACACATACTAAGACTAATTCTTTCCTGTTAAAGTTGGTTATAAAATTAGAACAATGCTTTCGTTAATGAACTTTGTAGCACTAACGCCCACTCCTCTTGAGAATAACACTGTAAAATCTGTTATCTATTGAGATGCATCGCTTTTCTGTGATAATTACTTGGATTTTCATAACGTAATTTTCTCAAGATTTGTTTGTTATCCTATAATATTCAGCTATTAAAATAACTCACCAGTGGAATGCGTTTCAGGCAATATAAATACTTCTAATAAAAAGATTAAAATATTCTCCGAAGCCGTGCTAATGCTGCTTCTCGTTGCTTGGCCAGACGATAGAGCTGCTACGGATTCTCTTTGCTTCTGTACTTAACTGTTTGCTGACTCCACTTATGTTTTCTCGCAGCTGTTGACTCGTACATCTTTCCAGAATATCAGAGGCAGGAATGATGCCTAGAGAACTTTAAATGTATTTTTCTGCTTTTTCATGGGAACACCTGACAACAAATGCTGTTTGAACCCTGCATGCAAGGCACGCAGGACGACCTGCCATGTGCTTGATGTGCAGCGTTACCCAGACAGGCACCACCCCTGCCGTCTTATGGGACTTCCGGTTTTGGTGGAGGAGACAGAAATGCAAACATATAATTACAATATAGTGGGGCAAGTTCTGGGACAGGGGAATTACAGGGAGTATTTGAGGCCCATAGAAGGGATGCCTCACGTAGCCTGAGTGGGGTTAGAAGAGGAAGAGATGTAGCAACGTTTCTTTTCCTCCCCCTCCACCCCATACCCCTAAGAGCCTTTAATACTTTTCATCCCATAATAAATACTGTTATGAATGATTACATTTATTTATTCAGTTAACAAGTATTTATTGAGCACTTGGGCCTATGTCAGGAGCAAAAAGCACCCCCACGACGGAGCTTACCTTTGATGGGGGGAAATATTGAATATACGAGGTCTGTCCCAAAGGTATCCAGCGATGTAAACAATAGAGACATTTATTGAAGAAGATACAAGAAACATTGTACATAATGAGAGGGACAACTAAAAATATGTAATATAGATAATACATTTATATATGATAAAACTATTTTTGAAATGTATAATGTGTTCGAAAAGGATAAATGCTGCAATGAAAAATAAAACACAGGGGATTGGGAGTTGGGAGGGGTTGCAATTTTTAAATTAGTTTTCAAGGAGGTGTCATTGAGGAGATGTCCTTTAAATACAGGCCTAACAGAGATGAAGGAGCGAGTTGTGAAAGCATGTGGGGTAAGATTGTCCCAGGCAGAGGAAACGGCAAATGCTAGACCCTTCAGCCTGACGTGTCTGAAGACGGGAAGGAAGTCAGGGTGGCTGGGGTGCAGAAAGATGACAGGTGGCTGGGAACGAGGTCAGAAAGAAGGTGCATATATGTGGGGGGAAGGCGGTGCCTTCGTGGAAGTCATTGTAAGAACTTGGGTTTTTCTGTGAGTGAGGTGCTGGTCTGGATGGGGTCTGCTTTCTGTCAACCCCACACCCCCTCTTTCCATACCCGCCTCCTACTGCTGGGGCGGGAGACCTGTAAACTACATTTCCCAGACTCCCTTGCCTTCAGGCTTCCTCCTAGGTTCTGCCCCTGGGAGGTACTGGCAGGAGTGGAAGCTGGGAAGAAGGGTCTTTTTATTTTTATTTTTATGTTTTCCTGAAGGATGAGGATTCTGGCAACCTTTCCTGCGTGGCAGCTGCGTTAGCGGCAACGGCAGCTGGGAATGCTGGCTCAGGCAGCTCGGTTCCACCAGCAGTCACTTCAGTGGCTCCAGTTGTAGGTTTTCCTCTTTCCCTTTGGTTCCTCCAGCCTAAGGGTGGGAGCGGCTTCCTGCTGTTGCTAATCTTTGTAATCAACTCCCTATAATACATAGTCCCTCTCTTTGAAATACCTAGAGTGGTTTCTGGTTTCCCAATTGGATGCCAATTGAAACAAATGCTTTGAGCAGAGGAAGGTCATGATCTAATTTGTGTTTTAACAAGCCATTCTGGCTACTGTGGTGAGAGAAGACACTGGGACAAAAGTGGAAGCTGGAGCCCCGTTCGGAGCCCATTGCACGAATCCTTGTGACAGCTTACAGTGGCCTGTGCCAGTGTGGTGCCAGTAGAAGTGGTAAAAGTGGCCGGGTTGTGGGGATATTTTGAGGGTAGAGCCATGGGGTCTGCCTACTGCCCTCCGTACCCAGAAATATTGCAAAACATATCTGAGTTCTTTGCCTTCTAGTGGGGATGACCTAAAATACTAAAATACTCACCTCCTGATTGTGATCTTAAAAACACTGTCTGTGGTTTGGCCCAGTATCAGGGGTAAGTTTAGGGCAAGGTTGGCCAACTGGTACTCCTGAGACTACAGGAATTCCCTCAGAGCTAGACACAAATACGAGGGTTAAAAGATAAAGTGATGCTGTGGTTAAAATAGTGCTATATCCTTTGAAAGCTCAAACAATTTTAAATAAATACAGGTTTTCAAAAGACATCTATCTATTCATTTATTCATTGAGCACATTTTCACGGGACATCTACTGTGTTCCAGGCATTTGTACTAGGTCTTCAGGATAAAAAAATGGAAACGCACTTAGTATTTATCATTAATGAGATTATAACCTTGGACCTCTACTCAGCATAATACATGAGTTACTGCAGTGCATCCCAGCTCCTCTGCATGACCAGGTGAGCTGGACCAGCTGCTGGGGCGGTATTACAGAGTTTATTTATTTATTTACACTAACAAGTACATATCAGCTGTACCGTGTGTATGCAGAATGCTGTTCTAAGCACTTTACACTTCCTAACTCCTTGAATCGTCTTCACAATGGAATTAATTCAGTTTATCGATCATCTCTCAGTCCCACACGAGCTGCTGTTCCTTTCCGCGTACCATCCACCCAGACTATAATCCCGCGGGCCCTTTCTGTGATCCTCGCAAACGTCTTGCCTCACTAGGCCTTTGCGAAAGTAACAAACTGTACGGGACGTGGGGGAGATGCCTCGGGGGCTGATAGTTTATTACAGTAACGAGAGGCTGTAGCAAGACTTTCTTTTGCTGACTCTGCCGGCCACGCACAGCCTCCCGCCGGCTCCTTTCTTTTCTCCCTTGTCTTCTCAGCCTGCCCTCTATTTCTCTTGTTCTGGCAGGCAGCATGATTTATCTTTATGGCCCCTGTTCCCACACGGGGCTTAGCCCCAAGGCCTGTCTCCCCCTTTTTGCGCGGAAGATCAGCATGGCCGGGTTTCCTTTTACAGCCCCACCCTTCTTGGAAGACATTTGTGGTTTGAATGGCCGTATCTTCTGTCCCTGCCTCTCTGGGGGATTTTGTGGGGCGAGGAGGCCATATGCCTTTTGCTCCTAGAACAACTCTGCTTTTTTGGTTTTATTTTGGCTTCCAGGTAAGATCCCTTTTGAAGAGGAAGTTGCACATCGAATTTTTGAAATTTGCGTGACACATTAACTCGGTTACCCGTAATTTCCCTTTCCAAATTAAACTGGCCGAAGATATTAATGAAGCTTAAGTTTGTAGGAAAGATGATGTTCTTATTTTAAGTCTTCCACAGATAGGAATTGCTCTGATAAGATATTCATTTAGATCGGTGCCAGTGGCATTTATAAAAAATTTCTGTAATTCACTAAAACTTACCCTGAGTCGATTTTATGATGAAGGTAAATTTGAAAGAAATGTTCGCTGTTGTTTTTATCACCTGTCCTCGTTAGTTACATCTCCTCATTTTCTAATTAAACACAGTGATTGTGGAGAGTTCACATTCATGCAATTATGTGAGAGAGAAATGGAGTTACGTTAGTGTCAGAATTACAGCATATAATTACTGTCTGTGTTAAAGAATATGTAAAACCCAGAGAAGAAAATACCCGGAACCATAATGCAGTAGAATTTCTTCATTGCTTGGGGGTTGGGGCATGGGGAAGAAGGTAGGAATGGGGTAATCAAATCAGACCTTGACAAAACTAGGGTTAATGTTTATCTCTTTTAATGCTATGAGTTTCTGCTTTATACAGTGCCCTTAGTTCACTTTTATCTAGATCCCAAGTAGTTCTTCCCTTATTAATGATTATCTCTCAGAAGATTGGGGCCATAAATTCATACTAAGATGTGAATGGCTACTAGATTATTGCCCATGTCTGTTTTTTAAGTTCAAAATGTTGTATTTTTGAAGGCCTCCTAGGAGTCAGGCCATGTGCAAGACTTAAGGAGCCAGAAGATGAAACAGGCAGAGTATTAAATGAATATTTGCGAAATGAAATGATAGGTGCCGTAGGAGGGGGAGAGTGTAGAGACTGGCTAAACCTTCTTTTGTCGTTGGTCTCGTAGTCATTCAGTTCTGAGCTCCCTAGGGGTAGGAAGTGTGCCTCGGCTATCCCACCACAGTGCCTGGCGCATAGGTGTTCCGTATTTGGTGATTCGGTGTTTGCAGAGACCTGACATTTGGTTGCACACGCAGAGCCCTCGGTGCATTGTTGTCTTATAGGCTATGGTCTTGGGAAAGTTCACAGGCAACAGCTTGTCAGATGGTTCCCGGTGATCCCCACCTCCTGGTGTTCTGCTCTAGTGCCATCCCCTTGAGCGTGAACTGGACTTAGGGACTCCTGACAACAGGCTCTGGCAAACGTGATGGGACCTCACCTCTGAGATTAGGTTATAAAAGACTATGAAGCTTTTTCTGGACTTTCTTGCTTGCTCACCTGGTGACACCAGCTGCCATGCTGTGAGCCACCTTATGGGGAGGACCCCTTGGCGCGGAATGGGGGGTGGCTCACAGCCAGCAGCTGGGGAGGAGCTGAGGCCCACGGGTCATCGACCCACCAGCACCCGAGTCCTGCCAACCACCGCACGAGCGAGCTTGCAAGGGTGAACTCCTCTCCTAGTTGAGCTGGGGACTCAGCCACAGCTGACATCTTACTGCAGCCTTGTGAGGGACCTGGAGCCAGAACCTCTCAGCTAAGCCCTGCGTGGATCCGTCACTTGTGGGTTGATAAACAGTGAGATAATAAATGTTGTTTTAAGCCAGGAATTTTGGGGACCATTTATTACGTAGGGATAGATAACTAACACAAGGCAAGACTACCTTCTGTCTAGGTCTTTATTGATAGATCCTTTTATGTCCATGGTTTTTCCACGGAGAGGAGTCCTTACAATCATTAGTTCTTTGTTTAATGCTCAATTAATTAAGCTCATGAACCAAATACCCCAAACTGAAAACCAATTTTTCTTGGGGCCTTTAAACATTGATTACAAATTTATTAAGCATATCATTTAAACAACATAAACTAAGTGCCATATGCATTTAGATTGGCCGATCCTTTTAAATATTTCAAAACCTTAATTCATGAACATATAAAGATTACAGAATTTATTGCCATGCTTTTGCTTAAATCTACTCTGAAGCATCAGTATCATGAATTTAATGCCTGTCTTATTTCTGTTCTTGATTTTCTATGCTTTGTTTGTATTGAACCCCTCAGGGTTTCATTATTATTATTATTATTATTATTATTATTATTATTTTATTGATTTTAGACAGAGAAGAAGAGGAGGAGGAGGAAGAAAGGGTGAGAGAGAGAGAGAGACATCGATTTGTTGTTCCACTTCTTTATGCCTTCATTTGTTGCTTCTCGTATGTGCCCTGACCAGGGATCGAACACGCAACCTTTGTGTATTGGGACGACACTCTAACTAACTGACTTATCCAGTCAGGTCAGTGTTACTATTTTTTATTCTCTCCTTACCTCACAAAATTCTGAGCAAATCCCCAAGAAAAGATTACCTTCTCAGAACAGCCTAGATTTCAGGACTTGGTGTATTGATTAGTCCTTAGTCAGAGTTGTTTGTGCCTCCCAAGGTGCTTCTAACCTGAACCAGCTTTTTATAGTGATCTTTTCTGTAGTTAAATTATATCTGTTATGTCAGTGAGACTGTTTCAGGCCTGATCTTAGGCCTAGGGCTTAATTTTGCAACCTAGTATCTATCTTTGAAATTGTTTTTTTTTTTAAATTATCCATTTGGCTATTGTTATATAACTGATTATCCTGTTATAATCAAATATTGATCTGGTTTCTTAGCATTAAAATTTTATATCTCCCTTATTAGCATTGAGAGTTAGTCTCCTAGGAGCTGAGAGACTGAGCCTGTGTAGTTAGTGTTTTTTTGTAGGCCCTCTGGTTGATACATTGTATCGGCCGCCGCTAGGGGTCCCTCTCTCTGGCCGGCTATCGTGGACGCCCACTCCACCTGAGCAGTCCTTCCGACGCTTAGCATTTACTTTTGCTGGCACTACTGGGCTTACAGTGCCCAATATTTATTCTCCTTAAATGGATAGAAATAGGCGTATGATTGTGCTTTTATAACGTACAGCATTAAGAGAAGAAATATTAAATGCTTCTCATTATTAAAATCAATAAAATATACACATGGTCTAGTATAGTCAGTGTTTTCTATTACAAGACCTTTCGGGAAGACTTCATATTAGCTTTTATATTTTAAGTCATTTTGAATTTATGGCCTTTCACAAGATCACTTTGTCCTATAAACCGCGTTGAGGATGGTGATAGTGATTTTTGACTCTCAAATTGTAGCTTCATCTTAAGAGGTATATTCCCCTTTCATAGTGGAGAAGACAGCAGTGCCTAGGGATGCACATTTGAGCGATAAGACGACCCTCCCCCCTCCACAGAATACAAGGCAGTCACTATTATAAGGAAACGCAGAAAGGGAAGGAGTGTGATGGGACTGGCGCTCCTCGGGGGCCATAACTAGCACTGCTTCGTTTATTGATGTTTCCTCGGCATCTAGAAAACTGCCCAGCATGTGGTGGTTTCCCCCAAAATATTTATTAATTTTTAGGTAAAGATATGGAGCACAATGTTTGTTTTTTTGGCTGGAAGATATATGGCCTGATATGTCTATGTGAACAAGTAGATACAGTTTATAGTTAAGATCGTACAGGTAACAGATTGGACTAACAGCAGGGATTATCAAGTACTTCTATATTAACCTTTAGCTGCCAAAAAATGAAAAAGAAAACAAGTTTCCGAGAATCTATAAATCAACATAGCATATTAAAGTGTTAGTGAAAAACTAAGCAAATCTATATTTTTCACCCCCTCATCCTGTCTAGAAGAGGAAGCACAATCCTGTTATGAACTGGCTCAGATAAGTCCTACTGGTTAGAGCACAGAGACTTTTTAAATGTTATTAATTGTTAGTTATTTAAGTACTGAGAATTTTCATCTTAAACAGGCAAACTTTCTTCTACACATCTGAGCAAACATGTTGTGCCTCAGCTTCTTCATCTGTAAACTGTGGGTAATAACAGTACCTGGCTTATTGTGGTGAGGAAGAAGCAAGTCAATACATTGCAAATTACTCAACGTAATTACCCAAGGAGCAGTGCTTGGCACATCTTAAGTGCCCAAGAAATGGGACCTATTATTATGAAGAGCTTGTATTAGTGCCTTATTTCCTTTATTATTTTATTTGAATAGCAATTTCCTCCACCAGAGAACTCATTTATACATTATCTCATCTGAATGCGTGAGGGACTCGGCATTTAGTGTTTGTAGGGTGCCAGAGATACAAAGAAATATTGGACCCAGTCCCATCTTTGAGACATTTACAATGTAGTTCCAGCAGAGCATTTCATCCTATGGCTTGATTTTAGAGACGACCTCTCAGGGGAGCTAAATTTAGGCCGTTAGGTTTTTACCAGTTAGGCTTCTCTAGGTTGAAAGGAACAGAATACAACTCAAACTGGTTTGAACTATGAAGTGGGCTTGTTAGCTCATGCCCAGGGCAATGAAAACAGTGTGGTATTTAGGGGCGACTGGTCAGGGGCCTCACCGAAGGCCTGGAGTCTCCCATCTCTTGGCTCCTGTCATCACAGGGATGGCATCAAGCCAAGGCTGTCTATTCATAGGGGGTCTGCTAGCACGATATACGGACGCTACCTAGTTCAGACCCAAGGGAGGGGGAGCGGATAAACAGGAGGCCCCGTAAACGTCTCTTCGTGTCCAAACTGGGCCATGTGCTCATTCTGTTGCCAATCACTGGCAATGGAGAGCACTCTGAACCAACAGGGCCCACCTCTGAAGCTGGGAGTGCGGCGAAGACCTGAAGCAAAACAGCGTTCTCTTCTGCTGCCAGAAGGGTAGGGCGGATGCAGAGCAAAGGGCCAACAGTGCTCGGCCTGCCCTTTGAAGGGGACCCTTTGTTTTCCTTGCGCTCTAGTGTGTATTCTGTGCCAGGTGCAGAGGAGATGCTTCATACGCGTGAGTAGAAAGAATGGATAGTAAATAGGCCTAAGAAAGAATTATTTATTCATCTTACTTAAGCCTCCAGAGTCCTAGAAATGCTAGTCCCAGGAACTAGCACCACCAGCTTTTCCTTCTTTGTCTTCTCTGTTGGAAAAATGGCCGTGGACGCCGTCCAGTCCCAGGAGTGGTAGAAGGGAGGTCTGGCCCTCTCTGCTGGAGTCCCCTCACTGATTAATTGTAAGCGGTGATACTCGTCATTCATTCCCAGGTCATGGGGCGTCTTTTGGCTGGTTGGAATCATATGTCGTGGCAGATGATTCACTCTTTTAAGATTTGTGCCCAGAGAAATTGGCCTTTAAGCTTCCTTTTTATTCTAACTCAGGCTAGGGAAGCAGCTGTCGATGGACTAATTAGCATCTTAGGAGGACTAAGGATGATCTCCCATCCTTTCATAGCTGTTTAATTGGTCGTCCCAGGGAGAGCCTGAGAACATCCCTGGAATGTTATTTCATGCAGAAACTACAGGCCGGCCTAGCCTCCCAGTCACCATGTGTAACACAGCGGTAGTAATAAGGACGGTACGAAAAGCAAATCTGTTATGCCCGGTCACGTGTAAGGATAGTGTTAGGAGTGCATGTGACATAGGTATATTTGTTACATCCCTGGAATTAAACCCTTTGACTTGCATGCGTAGCCCCTGTTTTATCTCATCTCTGACTTAGGAAGGTCCATGTCTGTGGGATAGACTTGGGGTAATCAAGTGCACAGGGCCCCTGCATAATGTTGTCTACAATGGCCACTTAAGCAATTGGGAAGCTAAAACAAAATTAGGAACCACTTTAAACTTTGAGACTTCACTACCACGCCAATTAGAAATGCTCTTATTGGTAAGATCAGCTTGCTTGGTGAGCAGACAAAGATGGGAATCATCAGTTGCTTGATGACGTAGGATAATTTTGATGTGACCATTTTAGGAAAACAACACTTCCTTTTTTTTTTCCAATGAGGAAGGAATTATTCAAAGTCCCAAATTACTTATCGGGTAATTTCTCTAGTACCTATGTTTACCTCTTGAATTTTGTTTTCTCGTGGTTTTGTAAGTCACCAATACCTCTTTTCACTGGCTTAGTCTTTCTGTAGAAATTGGTGCTTTTAATCTGGACCCTCATGTGTGTTCTGTCTTCCAATGATTTTTCTTCCAGCGACTTTGCACCTGTTAGTTAATACCTTTGCAGATAAAACTTTGGAGAGGCTGGGCTCCCCTCCCTTTAGGAGCTTCAGTTTGTTCCTCTGTGAACTGTGGATAACAATGGTAGTGGAGGTGGTGGTGCTCCACCCAGGTTCCTGCTTCAGGGCCTGGATTCCCCACTCCCTGCCCACCCCCCAAAGTTACTGGGAACTGTCATGCACTGCAAGGGAATTGCCTCTTTCAATCCCCTAACTCAGTGGGGGTCACCCTGCAGCAGAGCTTCCTGTAGGATAGGCTGAAGCCTCAACTGGAACCAGATTTGGAGACAGACAGATCATTTTTTTGCCCAATCGTGCACTCTTCATTTCACTATCGCTGTATCTCCCCAAATCACCCCCAGTCCTTCTGTATGTAACTTCTTGTCTCAAAGTCTGTTTCCAGGGAACCCTGTCTGAAACAAATGCTGCTGCTTCAGATTGTTGCAAAGACCAAATATCTAAAGCCCTTTGAAGAGAAGGCACTTTGGAGTTGGGAATGGACTTAATATTTGATAGCCGTCATTATTCAGTCAGTGACTGAAACATTCTTGTTTCCTTCCGATCTCATCAAGTGGGGAGTCCTATGAGAAAAATAATGTCATAACCAGTTCAAGGCCAAGTTAAGTTCTGCCAGGTTTGTTATTTGTCCCTCACCTCACCCTTCCTTTGCCCTCCCTTTGCCTCCTTCCCTCCCACTTCTCTTCTCCCTGCTTCCCTGGACCCATTCCAGCCCTCAGTTATCTTGCTCTTTCCACTCCCTTCCCCTAGAAAAATCACGTGGGAAGGGAAAAGACTTGGCGAACTTATTCACATTGAGGCTGCATACGCTGCCCCTGAGCTAACTTCATTTGAAATTCTCCCTGTGTGCCTTTGGCTTTACTATTATTAGTCTTTGCATTTTGGCCACAACTGCCCCTCAGTCATTTCAGATCTTCAGTCTAGTGTGAGATCAGTCTTTTAAAATTGGTCTTCCCAGATAGGAAATATCTTAAATAGATTCTTTTACAATGCATCCCATTAATTGCTACTGCTATTATAAAGAAAATTTCCCCTTTTGTACTAACATTGTGAGCTGAATTGGCCTTAAAGAATGCAGTTTTACCAAGCAAACAAAATGAATAAAATTCTTATTGGATTTCTAAGCAATCAATGTGAAAAGAGAAAAAAAACAAAGAGTGGAAAATATAAATGTGAAAGGCAACTCAGCTTTCAAAGGTCTCAGAAGCAGGGTTGATTGGAGATGGAAAAAGACCTGGTAATAAATGGTTCTTTTTTCTTTTTCCTTTTCCTCTGGCACAGGAACTCATAACAGCTAAATTTTTCTTCCACATCATATTAGGTAGGAGTCTCAGTAGAAAGTGATAGAAAACTCAACTCAAATTAAGTTAAGCACAAAAGGGGAATTAATGGAAGGACCCTGGAGGGACTCAGAAAATTCAAGAAGGTTCTGCAGGAAATAGGGTAACTCATGGGATTTGGAGACTGGAGGCCTGGGGCCACCAAACTCTTCATCTTCCATCCCTACTTTGTGTCTGGTATCGTCCTCCAAAAGATATTGAAGTCCTAACGCCCGCCCCCACCCCTCAAGTGCCTGTGAATGTGACTTCATTTGGGAAGGGGATTTTAGCAGCTGATCAAGGTATGATAATATGTTAATAATATGTTAGTTTGCCAGGGCTGCCATAAAAAAGTACCACAGACTGGGCGGCTGAAACAACCGACGTTTATATCCTCTTGGTTCTGGTGGCTAGTCAGGGTAAAATGGTCCTATCTTTTTACCCAGCAACTACCTGTTTAGGACTCTGTTCTAAAACCGCAATATTACTCAAGGCAATCTATAGATTCAATGCAATTCCTATTAAGATACCAATGGTGTATTTTACAAAACTAGAAAAAAATTCCAAAAATTTATATGGAACCAAAAAAGACCCTAAAATAGCCACAACAATCTTGAGAAAGAGGAACGAGATTAGAAGAATCACTTTACCTGATATCAAACTATACTACAAGGCCATAGTAATCAAAACAGTATGGTACTGGTATAAAAATAGACATACAGATCAATGGAATAGAATAGAGAGCCCAGAAATAAACCCATACCTTTATGGTCAGTTAATATTTGACAAAGGGGGCAGGAACATACAATAGGGTAAAGACAGTTTATTCAATAAATGGTGTTGGGAAGATTGGACAGATGTGTGCCAAAAAAACTAAACTAGACCAGCTTCTTACATGATATACAAGAGTAAACTCAGAATGGGTTAAAGACTTAAATGTAAGACTTGAAACCATAAAAATCCTAGAATAAAACATAGGCAGTAAAATCTCAGACATTTCTTGTAGCAATATTTTTTCTGATCTATCTCCTTGAGCAAGGGAAACAAAAGTAAAAATAAACAAATGGGACTACATCAAACTAGAAAGGTTTTTGCACAGCAAAAGAAACCGTCAACAAAATGAAAAGACAACCCACTGAATCGGAGAACATATTCGTCAATGATACATCTGATAAGAGGTGAATATCCAAAACTGATAAAGAATTTATACAATTCAGTACCCCCCAAATTCCCCAAAAAAACCCAGTTAAAAAATAGGCAAAGGTCTTGAATAGACCCTTCTCCAAAGAGAACATACAGATGGCCAACTCACATATCAAAAGATGCCAGTGTCACTAATTATCAGAGAAATGCAAATTGTAAGCACTATGAAATATCATCTCACACCTGTGAGAATGGCTATCATCAATAAATCAACAAACAATAAGTATTGGTGAGGATGTGGAAAAAAGGGACCCTTGTAATCTGTTGATAGGAATGGAGGTGCAGCCACTGTGGAAAGCAGTATGGAATTCCCTCAAAAAATTAAAAAGGGCACTGCTTATGATTCAGCAATTCCACTTCTGGGAATATATCCAAAGAAACCTGAAACACTCATTCGAAAGAACATATTCACCCCTATGTTCATAGCAGCATTATTTACAATAGCCAAGACCTGGAAGCAGCCCAAACACCCATCAGTAGATGAGAGGGTGAATAGCTGTGGTGCATTTACACAGCGGAATACTACTTGATCGTAAAAAAGAAGGAAATCTTACCTTTTGTGACAGCATGGATGGACCTGAACAGCATTATGTTAAGTGAAATAAGCCAGTCAGAGAAAGACAAGTACCATATGATTTCATTTATATGTAGACTCTAATGAACAAAATAAACAAAATAGAAACAGACTCATAGATACAGAGAACGGACTGACAGCTGTCAGAGAGGAGGGGGTTAGGAGCCTGGGAGAAAAAACGTTGAAGGGATTAAGCAAAAACAAAACAAAACAAAACAAAACAAAACAGCTCCCCTCTCCCAAAACTCATAGACACAGACAACAGCATTGTGATTACTAGAGCCAAAGGGGGATAGGGGCAAGTAAAAGAGGGTAAAGGGGGATCAGTGGTGACAAGAGGACACCTGACTTTAGATGATGAACACACAATACAACATACAGATGATGTGTTATAGAATTGTACCCTTGGAACCCATATAATTTTATTAAGCATTGTCGTCCCAATAAATTCAATAAAAAGTAAAAATAAAAAAAAAATAAATAAATAAATAGCAATAAAACATGCTGATAAAAATTTACCCACAAGGATTTTCATTATAGCAATTGTAAAATTTTAAAAAATATACAAAAATAATTTAAAATGGTTCATTCATATAATGGTATATAACAAATATCATTAAAATGTTTTTGAAGATAATGCTCTCGATTTGTTACAGAATATAACAAAGGGATGTAAAATCATATACACTACATCTCCCAATGCTAAAAAGAAAAAAAAAGGAAAAAAAGATGCTGTCTCCTCCGAGGCCTCTCCCGTAGGCTCGCAGGTGTCTTCTCTGTCTTCACATGGTCTTCCCTCTGTTCATGTGTGTCCTAATCTCCTCTTCTTCCAAGGACACCGGTCCTCTTGGATGAGACCTCACCCATAGGACTGCATTTTACCTTAATTATCTCTGTAAAGGCCCTATCTCCAAATATAGCCACAGTCTGAGGTACTGGGGTTAGGATTTGAACATATAAATTTTGAGGGGGCAAAATTCTGCCTCTAAACACATGAGACCATCAGGGTGGGCCTCAATCCAATATGACTGGTGTCCTTATAAAAAGGGGAAATTTGGACACAGAGAAACTTGGATGTGTTTCCACCTTGAGTGCCCCAATGTCTTTGGAACGAGTAGTGGCATTTGTTCTTACACAGGTCACTTAGTCAACCAGTCCAAGTAGAGCCAACAGGTGCTAGGTCCTTTAATCTTTCAGGACATAACCTTGGTACTTTGTGGCCAGTTAATTAGGAACTGGCAAGCAGCTGCCCAAGGATGCATTCTGGAAGAAATCAGTGGTCACAGTGGAGTGAGGCACAGGGCCCGGCTTGGCAGGGGGCTTCTGTTTCACACTCAGTCTCCAGCTACTCTGGTAGTAGAGTCAGATTCAGGCACCTTAAACTCCAGCAAGTAAGGTATGTCTCCTGTATGAGCCAGTGTAGTCCCCGGGGAGGAATTTCTTTTCCTGTAAGGAGGGGCTGCTGATATTGTAGAGTTGCTTTATACATACATTCAATATATAACGGCTTTGGCACCTAAAGTTCCACCCCAGCCCTCAAAGAAATACTGCCCACAGGTTTAGTAAGGTGGGGATTAAGAATTAACTACAGCCATGCGCTCATTAACAATGTTTCTGTCAACCATGGATAGCGTTTACAATGGTGGTCCCACGGATTATAACGGAGCTCAAAAATTCCTATTGCCTAGTGACGTCTCAGCCATCATGATATGCTAGTGCAAAACATCACTCACGCGCTTGTGGTGATGTGTAAACACAGTATTTGAAAAATGATAATGATGAACTGTGTTACTGGTTCATGTATTGACGATACTTTTTATTGTTATTTTAGAGTGTACTCTTTCTAGTTGTATAAAATAGGTGTCCTGTGAAACAGTGTGCCGTGCAGTGCTGGCAGCAGCCTCGCGCATTTCGTGTTTACCATGTCTCTTGATTGCACCATTTTCTCTTGTGCTTGATTTTAATCTCACGTTGCTTTGCATAGTAACATACTGTGTCAGCCGTGGTCTAGGAGCAATAGGCTGTACCCCTGGGTGTGTAGTCGGTTATCCCGTCTAGGTTTGTGTATGTGAACTCTATGATGTTTGCACAACAAAACCGCTTAAGGACACATTTCTGAGAACATCTCCCTGTCCTTAAGAGGCCTGTGATAGTATTGGATTTAGCAATTTAGCAATTGTTTACCTTGACATTCATAGTTTCAGTGGAGTGGCAGGGCCCCAAACTTCAGAGGTTCAAGAGATGATAGGCAACTTTTCTGAGGTGCAAAATGGAGCAGAGAACTGGAATAGAGCTGGAGGAAGATGGGGGATCAGAGTGGATGTTTTTAAGGCAGAAGAAATCACGGTATACTTGTGTGCTCTTTGGAATGATCCAGTAAAGGCAAAATTGGTGATGTAAGAAAGAGGGGGAGATATTACTAGAGAGATGTCCTTGAATAATAAGGAAGGCAGGGAACTTTTAGTGATGCCATACTGCTGTGCAGGGGAGAAAAAAGTTTTCCTTGACCCTCTGAGGGTCCCTGGCTGGGTCTGAAAGTTAAACTGACAAAAGACATACAAAGAGGAGAAAAGCATGAATATTTGCTTACCATAAGTTTTATGCGCTGGGGAGCCTTTGTAAAGAAAAAAATCCTGTAGAAATGGTAAAACCTAAGTGTTTTTATTCCAGGTTTGATGAAAAGTGGACAGTAATGTAGCTGTAGCACTATGATAGAACAAAGAGTATGAGGGAAGTACAGTAAACCATGGGGTGGGGGTTGGGGAGCTTTGCAAGTCCTGTTCAGATTGTTTCTGTGAACCTTCCATCCTGGGGTGAAAAGGACCGTCACTTCTCACAGATGGGTTTTTTGACAGTCTTCAGGGAAGAAGGGAAGGGAAGGTCAGAGAGAACTTCCTGTTTCTGTTGTTTTCTCAAACTCCTTCAGCTTAAAATGTTCCATATGCCAAGATGCCATATTTTGGGGTACTGTGTTCTGAATAAAAAACCCCGGTCAGCTGGTTGTTAAGTATAGCTATTATTAAATTTTATAAATGTACAATTAGAGAAATTATATTTTAAAAGGTAAAAGGTATTCAGAACTCATCCCTTCCTAATTACGTTACTACTTTATCATGACCTGCGTTCTTGTGCTTATGTCTACTGTATGTGGACGGTGGAAATGCCACACAGTGGTACACCCCTGCACTTGTCTTCCTGATGCCACGTTCGGTGGCATCACATTGGTGGTTTGAAATTGGCCATAGTGGGAGTATTTACAACACAGAAATTGCAAACATAAGAAATCAGGGCCAGAGACCTGTTTGTTAACCATTTGCCAGCCCACTGCTGGATTTAATGGTCAGTTGGAGAGACTGGCCCTAGTTAAGTGCCGATGATTTGTCCAGAAGAACAGGAGAGAAGGTGGGGCATTTGGACAGGTCGATAGATAAGATGTGGTAGAGAGAGGCTTCCTATTTATTAAGTGGGGAAAAAAAAGAAAGCAAGATAATCACCAGAGAATGAGGCTGGGAAGGGAGGTGGTGGCGGCTTGAGGCAGGAGGACTGTGGCACAGTAAACGGATTAGAGAAATGCAGTGTTTTTGTCCAGCGCCCTTAAAAAGCCGGTTGAGGTTAGCAGTTATGAATTCCAAAGAAGCCTGATAACAGTGGGTGTATGTTTTCCCACAGTCTAATTCAGCGGCCTGGGTGAAGCAGTGAGCGACTGGACAGCCAGATTTATCCAGGGCAAGGCTTTTGCCAGACCAGCGTGACCCATGTGTGTCAGGGGCAAGTGAGATTATAAAATTATAAATGTAAAAGTCACCATCTCATAGACCTTCCCTATTCATTCCCGCTAACATCATGCCCTACGTAGCCCCTGTAACTTTAATCTATTATTCTGTTTATTTCCCTATTCTCTTAATTGGATATTAAGTCATTGGGCTTACGGATCCTACTGACTGTTTTATATACCGCTGAATCTAGTGCCTACCACGGTGCTTGGTGCACAGCAGGTGTTTTGTATTATGCTGATTAACTTAATGAATGAATGAATGGATTCACTTGCTCCTTCTCCTAAAATCTTCAATGTCCAAGTGAAGAATACTCAAAATTCTTTTTGTACCCCCTTTTCCTTGCTCTGTGGTGTTGCATCTGTAAGAAGCACAGGAATTTTTGGAGCCAGCCACGCTAAGCCCCAGGTGTTTACCTCCTGGACACTTCTAGTTGACACAGGCAATTCTCACTGTGCTTCAGACCCAGCTGCCCGGGTCCTGTGAGTAATGCAGTTGTTGGTCTTTGTCACAGTGTACTTAACACGGAGGAGGGTCATGTTACAACTCCAAAGCTTGGAGGGTGAGTAGTTACCGTATTCGTTACTTTTTCAGGGTCGCCAACAGCAGTTTAAGGCTCACAATGTGCCTCCAGACCAAGTAATGACGACACGAAAGCACAAGTCCCAAAGTCCAAGGCTCGACTCAAGGCGTGGCAGCTCCCGGGCAGAGAAATTTCGGTCTGCACGCGGGCCGGGTTGCTCCTGGCGCCTCCCGGCGGGGACAGGCGGGACCCCGCGCGCTCTGGGGGTGCCCCCCGCGCCCTGCAGCCAGCCCCGGGCCTTGGCGGAAGAGGGCGGGGGCGTGGCCGCTTGTCTGTTTCTCCGAGGGGACAATAAAGTTTCGAAAGTTTGAAAAGGGAGGGAAAACCCCACGCCCCTTGGCCGTCCGGGTGTGGACGCCCGCGGTCGGGGCGGAGCTCGGGTGCCCTGCGCTCGCCGGGGCGCTGCGGGCGCGCGGGGCCGCGGCGTGCGGGGATGGGGGTCACTGTGGACGTGCACCAGGTGTACAAGTATCCCTTCGAGCAGGTGGTCGCCAGCTTCCTCCGAAAGGTACCCGCTCCGCTCGGGTCCGGCCGCGGCTCGCGTTCTCCCGCGCTGTCTGCGCCCGGCGAGCTGCCTGCGCTCAGGGCGCCGGCTCCCCGCAGCGGCCCCTCTCCCCTCCTCCCGGGAAGGTCCGCACCCACCACCCCCTCCCCCAGCTGCCGTTTCTCCTCCTGGACGTGCTGGGCGAGGCTGGCCGCGCGGTTTCCTCGAAGGCTCCTCGCTCTGGCTGCTGAAGGAAGGGATCCGTGTGTGGCCTCACGTACTGCTCCGTGGAGGGAGGAGACGGGAAGACAGAGGCTTACGGGGAGAGTTGCAGGAAACCCAAGTTCTGGAGCCCTGTTGGTGTGGTTGTGGGACTTGTCGTTATTTCTCGTACGTCAGTGACCCCTTAAAAGCTAATGGGGGCCATGGCAGCCATTCTCTTACGTTACTCTGCATTCTTTCCGTCGTCTCCCCATTTGCTCTTTTATCGAACGGCTGTGAGACCCGGCGTCTTGGTTTTGTAATCTGTGAAATGGGGAAAATCATAGTGTCAGCTCAAAGAGTTGGCTGTGATGAATCGACTGACATAATTCATGCAAATTGCTTATCGCGGTGACTGATGCTTGGCAAGGCTTCTACATGTTTTTGTTGTGTGTGCTACTGTAACTGGGCACCCTGGCCTCAGCACTCCGGGGCCCTCTTTATCCCAAAGGCTCTTCCTAGGACTGTGGCTCCTGGGGTTAGGAGAATGGGAAATGTCTTTGAACGATCAAAAGCACCCAGGCCTGGGAGGAGGGGCCCCTGGACTCTGGTCTGGTTTGCCTTTGATTAGCTCACTTGGTGACTGTGGTCAGAGGTCATTTTCTCTGCAGGCCTCAGCATCTGCTCCTAAGCTGCGGGTTGCCCCAGAGATCTCGTAGGTTTCCCTCCAGCTTTCGCATTCTTAGGCAAGACGTCAAGAGTTTGCATTAAGCAGCAGCCACCAGGCGGCGTGCCCCCCATGCTACTCAGAAGCAAAGCTAAGGGAGATGCTGGGGGAGGCAGGTGGGTTTTTTTCAGTGATAAGACCTGACTTTTGTTAGCAGAGATGACAAAGTTAGGGGCCCAGGCTGCGTAGGCGTGAGTAGGGTGCTGGTGCACAGGAAACCACCATGGAGCCTGCTTGGGGGGAGTGCCAGCTTGTTCCTGTTCATTGGCCTCCAGTATCTGGAAGAGTGCCTAGCAGCTAGTAGGTGCTCAATAAAAGAGTCTGGTGAATGATGAATGAATAAATGG
The DNA here is from genome assembly GCA_004026545.1 of Mormoops blainvillei. Classification (NCBI taxonomy): domain Eukaryota; kingdom Metazoa; phylum Chordata; class Mammalia; order Chiroptera; family Mormoopidae; genus Mormoops; species Mormoops blainvillei. Next base: position 56,035 of record PVJD01007181.1, on the reverse strand, counting down.
ATGAAGCATGGATTATGGATCTGATGTAGTCCCTTGCCTTAGACCAGGCTTCTGGGCCCAGAAGATAAGCAGCCAACACCCATGTCTTGATAGCACTGGCCCTTTGGGGATGGATTCTCGAATGCCACTGCTCCTTGGGAAACCTTTGTGGATTGTCCTCGTCAAGAGGTAATCTGTGCCTTGTCAGAACTGGAGGGGCACTTTGTCTAGGCCTTACTGACCACCTTCCACAGTGTTGGGTAGTTACTTTTGCATGTGATTTTTACCCACATTAGACTCTAAGCTTCTTCAGGGGCAGGACTCACTTGGGCAGAAACACGTAGCACAATGCCAAGCTCTCATTTAAAGTGCTTGGCCCATGTCAAGATTCTGGGCTAAATGCTTTTTTTTTTTCATTCAACAGGAGTTTAGAAATACTTTCCTTTGTGTGCTGGGCTCTCTTCTCTTGGTGCTGGTGGTCTTTCATGTTGAGAGTGACATTAATAGATGATCAACAAATGAACACAATTTCAATTCATGATGTGTATTTATTCAGGGAAAGTTCATGGTGCTGTGACTGAAAATAGCAGGGAGGCCTTGTGAAGTCCCAGTATCCCTGGGGAATTGGTTTCAAGAACCCGCCCCCCCATTCCAAAACCTGCGGATGCTCAAGTCCATTATAAAAAATGGCCTAGTATTTGCATATAAACTATATTTGCATATAGGCCACAGTAGGATCTGCCTATACATCAGTTAATTTGCATGGATTTGACCTAGTGCTCTGTGTGTGGCAAATTCACATTTTCGTTATTGGAACTAACCAGGATTTTTTTCCGACTATTTTTAATCCATAGTAGGTTGGATACACAGGACCAATTGTATTGCTGGAGTAAAATGTTTCAGAATCAACTCTGCTACATTCTTTATCCAATCTCAGTATTATTTTGTCCATAGTCTTCTCTCAGGGTTTATTCATCTAGTTGGACCTTTTGGGCCTGACATAAGGGTATAGCTTTGCTGTATGATAGAGTGAGAAAATAGTGTTTCGGTTCTGTGTTACAGTGTAAGAAGTTACCCTTGTTGTGTAGTGGCTTAAACCAGTGATAGAATTTTAATTCTCATGATTCTATGGGTGACTGGGCTCAGCTGGGAGGTTTCTGAGTGCCATATGTAAGCTGAGGTCACCTACATAGCTGCGCTCAGTTAGGGTCCGGAAGAATTATTATAGAACACTTAGCCGAGGGCCTGGCTCGTGGTACGTAAAGACCGAGGAGGACATTTTGGAAGGGAGGGCTGCGGAAAGGGAAGGAGAGCATTTGCAGAAAGGGCCTAGTGATGGCACAGGGTTAACACTACGGACGACACTACACTTCCATTTTTCCCACTCAAAACCGGCCTTCACAGATCCCTGTGAGGCACTATGAGCCCATTTCTGAACCATCAATAAACCCAATGACTGTGAAAATTTTCATCTCACATTATCGAAAGCCACGCACCGGAAATCAGTAGACTTGGATTCCAGTCATTGTGCCGTCCCCATTCAAAGCAGTTGTCAGGCGACCTTGGGAAACAGCGTTCACCAGCCTGTGCAGTACCCTTGTGCAGATTAGAAACAGCCAACACCTGGGGACTCTGTTCCACGAGCTCACAGTAAACAGGGCTAGAGGAACGTAAGCTGGGCCTGTTCCTGCCAATTAGAAAAAAACACTCCTTCTTCCAGGTGGCTGTGGCCCCGGGCCCAGGAGAGCCCTTGTGCAGCGAGCAGCATGCACAACTGTGCGGGGCAACCCTGCTGTCCTAGCTTGTCATCTGTGGGTGCTGCGACCCCCACCCGCCGCCCAGGAGTGCCAGGCGGGTCAAATGTGGAACAGCTTGACAAGCGTGAGCCTTTTTATAAGCCTGAAGTAGTTAAGAATGATCTTTTTGGTAAAACACACTTTCTTTTCTTCTTTTCTTTTTTTCCCAGGTATTTATGTAGTGTTTTCAAAGGGAAGCACTTGGCAGAAGGGCCAGCTGCATGAGGATCTCTGGGAAGCATTTAACCTGATTTTGCACAATGGTGTGTTTGAAGCCTCTTCAGCACTGAGGAGGTTCTATTTTAAATAGAGTCTACTGATCTATGGCTTTTGGTATGTTAGGACTTGCCTTCCAAGTTATAATATTCTGCTATTTTTAAAACCTGAGAAATATTTGCTCTTCTTACCCCTGCCTGGTGGGTACCACAAGGAAAACACTGGCTCCGTGTTTTCAAAGCTCAGTGGCATCTTGAAAACCAACGCCACAGCACTCTTTGTTCATGAGATGTGTGTAGTGTTTCCCGATGAACTCCTCACGGTGGGTACTGGTGAACCCGAAATGGCTTATTCCTCAAATGTTCAACTGTGCTTTCCATGAACTCCAGTGTCATTGTGCTTGACAGTGTATATTGTTTTCTTTCTTTGTATGACAAAGTGAGCACAAAGTTGCAGAGATGAATGTAGCGATCTAGAAGCTCATTCATCTCTGGAAGCCCACACGGGTCTGTTTAATGGGCTTGCCTTTCGGGACCTAGATTCAAAGACTTTATACCTGAAATGTAAAGTCATTAGGAAGGACCTAGAGTCATTGTGATGACTAGATATTCTTGTTCATTCTCAAATGAGGCCAGGGAAGTTACAATTTTTCTTTCTGTACATTTATTTATTTTTTTATGCTATAAACAAAAGAGTCATTGTGAATAGAGTGTTAGCTTCATGAGCAGAGATTTTGTCATTTGTTTCTGATGTATCCCAAGTTCCCAAAGAGATCCTGGAACACAGTAGATACTCAACAAACCCTTATTGAATGAATGAATGAATGAATCACACTATTCTGGTATATGGCCTTACATAGTTTCAGACCAAGTCAGTGTGGCATTCAGTAACATGTCCTTACTTTGTAGACTGTCATAAAGTGGACAGATTAGAATAATTTCTTTGCTTCAACACAGTGGCCTCAGGTTGTATTTATTCTAGCCAGGAGTCTGATGTGCAGAACAAAATTGTTTGAGCGTTTACCCTTAAAATCATAAAGGGGATTTATGAATGGCTATTTCCATTTAGAGTGGAAAGTTGATTGGGTAATTAATAACATTTCCATTTCTGATCCCATCTCTTCCCCCTTGCAAAAATCTGACACTGAACCGTCTCTCCCTGCAGGGCTCCTGAAATATTTGGGCTGAACCCACGTTTCCAAAATAAATGTATTTGACAAATGATAAGCCTGTTTAACCTAATGGCTGTTTGTCTTTTGGCTCACACCTTAATAGTGTTTCCTCCCTTTTACCTTCCTATCCTCAATTCTTCTAGAAGATTAGGCAGGACAGGGAGGAGAGTCGTACAGACACGAGAGCGGGGGCTCCGACATCAATGGTGGTGCGGTGTGCTTCCAGCTCAGTGAGTTTAGGCATGTCGGTTCATTTTTCTGTGCCTCAGTTTGCAAAATGAGCAAAGTAACTATCTTCTGCAGTTAGGGGAAATAAACTGGAAAATGCACATAGCTGCATATATGTAGCTTAATGTCAGCACACAGTAGGTACTTTAAAAGTCTTTGTTAAAAATTGTGATAGTACTACTATACCAATAATTCATTACATCTATTTCATGAACCTAAAAATACAATGCCAAAGGTGTCTGCAGAACTGTTTACGGACTTGGAGTAATAAAGGATGGAGTGAGCCTGAGTAAAGTTGCATATTTGAATTACGACTTATTTTTTAAATGGCATTTAAATTACATTAAAGCATAGTTGATAACTTTTGGAGGTTGTAGCTTAATCAGGGCATAAAAGACAGGAGATTTTTAACTCTCCAAGCACTAATAGTTAAACATTCATTATATATCTGCGAATAGACCTTCCGAAACGTGTGCCCTAGGACATGAGAGAAGATAAATAAAACATGGCGCTGGCCGCAAGGAGCTTACTGGCAAGGGGGACCAAGGGAAACACAGTACTTTTTTGTGGTAAGTGCTTTCTCAGGGACACAGCACTGATGCGCCGGGTGAGGCGAGGTTTGTATTTTACTTACAAATCGGTGAGGACTTTTAGAATATTTACAATTGGATGCCTTTTTTAAAAAAAGTGAATCTTCTCTCTAGTGCTCTGATGTGGTGCTTTCTCCAATGCTAGTGGGGAGGGCGTGTCAGGGAGGCCTCGCTGTGTCTTATACAAAGTCTGAATTTCTAAAGCATGAACGCGGGAGGTTTGGCTAGTCTAGGACAGTGAGAAAGATCTCCCAATAATTTTTAAATCATCATTGACATATGTTTGGATTGCAGATGGATACCAGTGGTATGGTTAATGCCGTACCACGATAAATTGCAAGATACAGACTGGAGATTGGAAACCAAGTTTTCAAAAATGTTGATTTGTTCTTTAGTAGCAAAACCAGCTACTGTTTATTGAGAACCTGCATGGTGCCGGGTGTTGTACTTTACATAAAATTATTTCCTTTAATTCCTATATCAACTCTTTGAGGTAGGTATTTTTGTCTAATTTTACAGATGAAGAAACTAAGGCAGACTGAGATTAAATGAATTTATCCAAGACTCCCACAGCAGGGCTTCAAACTGAGGTCTCTTGGATTCCAAAACTCATTTCGTTTCAGTCCTCAGTGCCTTTATTTTAATTTTGCTTTTTATTTCTTAGCTTTTAATTTGAAAGAAATTTGAGTTGTAAAGCGTAAAAACAGCAAAGAATTCCGATATACTCTTTACCTAACTTCCTCAAACCACTGTTTAATTTTTAAAGCCACGGAAATAACATTGATACAATGTTAGCCAATCTAAGGACCCCATTCAAAATTTGGCAGTTGCCCACCAGTATTGTTTTTCTAGAATAGGACCCAATCCAGGATCCCACATTGCATGTATCAGATAGTTGTGACTTAGTCACCTCCAACGTGGGAGAGTTCATTAGGCTTTCTTCGTCTTTCTGGACCATGGCACTTTGGAAGAGTACTGGTCAGTTCTGTTGGAGACTTCGATTGTATCGTTAATGCACCAGGTTTATGTGTGCATTTAATATTGAGATAAGAGGATTTTCCTTCGTACCACAGCTATAACCTATTCCTTTCAAAGAACTTCATTCTACCATTTCCAATTATGAGGGCATTTTTGAATGAGTGAGGGTGTTGTGGTGGCGGTTTCCCTTTGTTCAGCATGCCAGCCCAGCCGGAGGGCCTTTGAGGCCCACGGGGTGGTCCGCCACGCTGGCTTCACAGATGGCAGCATCGTGGTCTGCATGCCTTGGCTCCTTGTCCTTTGTTCTTTCTGTTTCATCATCCCACTGGCCCCAAAGGCCAGTGAACAGCCATTCAAAGTATCCATTGACTTAAACACGGTTAGTCCTTTGTCACTGAAATTTTGATTAATCCATGACCCCTTTGATATCGGTGTAAACTTAGTGTTGCTTTTCCTCTGAGGTGGAGCATTGCATGTAGCCCCTAAAGGGAATGTGGCATAGCCCATGGTGGTTTCTTTGTGCAGCTAAACATAACAACTCTTTTCAGCTGCTCTGCCCCTTTGCATGTACGTGTTTGGAAGCAGCCTGGGTAGCAAAGATTCCCTTCGTGCTTATGAACAGATGTGTTAATATACCAGACATATTCGAGTCGTCTTTGTGGGACTAATCATACAGATCTGTCGGCTCAACTGCTTCCTTGTGCTCTCCTGGGTCATGCCATTTGGAAGTTAGTAAACAGCGACTCCTTTTGAGGTCACCGGCTCTCTCTCTCTCCGTCTCTCTCTCTTTGCAGGATGTGGGGGTAGGGAGTGGGAAGTGTATTTGTAAAAGGCAGGCATCGAAGTCTGAGCTTTTTGGAAGGTTGGTATTTTACTAACTCCTCACTGTCTTAAGAGTAGGCTTTCTGAAAGCTTACATATGCATTTTCTTCTGTAAATAAGAAAGGTAAACACATGAAGCTCCTCCCACAAATGTATTAAATGTTATTCCTGGAATTAGATGGACTCAAATTTTTTGGCCTCTCGTGTTTCATAGTAATGTGTTTGTTTTCATGTATATTTTGTTTTTTTGCCAACTATTTTACAAGTTCTTGGCATCTTTTAATAGGTAAAAAATAAATGAAAGTAAGATATGCAACAATGTAGGTGAGTCTACATTTTACCCTTGTTAGATTGTTACATACATGTAATATACAGTGATTTTTTGCAGTAGATCAATATCTTGGGGAAGGGAGTTAGTTTATGCATTCTGTGAAGAAAATAAAAATCACCAGTTCAAAATGAAGTCAGATATGCCTTAAAAAATCCCTTAAGTCACCCAGAATACATGGCATGCGTGGCAAATATACACAGTGGCGTGCAGTAATTCTCATGCCACTGCAGTTCATGATCCACTGAGCCAAGTCCAAGGGTGGCAAGAGCTTCGGGGAGATACCTGGGTCATCAGACCACTTTTCTTTCATGAGAGTTTCTGGTGCGGAGTGGGGACTGGGAAATCCCAGCGGGACTTGCTTACCTGCAGGCTTTACGCCCCCATCGTGTTCTTAACACAAAGACTCCTTATCTTAACACTTGTTAATAGGTTTGCTCATTGTGGAGAGGACTGAATGAGGTAATACCTACAGCAGTCTCCACTGCAGCGCCCTTCAGGGACACAGTAAATGCTTGGTCAGTCTACAGTGGGCTGATCCTGACTAGCTCGATCCATTCCACTGCCACACTTTCTGGAAAGGTGTCCAGAAAAACCTGGTCACCTGCTTCCTGTCCCCGCATATCGGCATCACTGGGGAGTGAGTGACCCTCTCTGAGCGGCTTTCCCTCTCTCAATTCCTTATTACCTGACTTCGGATACATTTTTGTGAATTAAGTCATGAATATTCAAGTTACCACAAGATGATGTCAGATCGTTTCCAGGGATGCCAGGTAGGGGGAGCCTCAGCACAATAAATCCTTAATTTTTACAAAGTTCAGACATTTGCCTTTTATGTCATGGTATTTAGCTGTTGTAAACAAACCTCTAATTTCTTTTCCCATTCTTGTAGGAAAACTTGAGGCTCATGTCTATCCAACTCCAAAAGTAGTTGCATAGGAAAATGACTTGAATCTTGCAGGCGATTTTATTAGAGTGAATTGTTCAGGATTGCTTGGGTTTGGTTAATAAAGCTTCTATTTTACTTTCTTTTTAACAGACATTGTCTAGTGGGTGATCCCTAAGTATTTATTTTATGGTGGCCTCTCGCAATTTTTCATCCCCCATTATCCCTTAGTCTGATTTATTTTCTCTTTCTCTCTCTCTCTTTCTGTCTCTGTCTCTGTGTGTGTGTCTCTCTCTCTCTCTGTGTGTGTGTGTGTCTCTCTATCTATCTATATCTATCTATATATATATAAAATGTTAAATATAAATAACATTCCCCAAACTAACATGTAAGCTCTTTAAGTGCCTATAACTTTGTTTTATTATATTCGTGGTGCCTGGAACAGTGTCTTGCATAGTAGCTACTGAAAAAAATCATTGAATGAAGAATAGAGTTTTTACTGTTATTTAAATTGACACCCTTTGACTCAATAAAAAAATATAACAATTATGTAAAAGTGTGAGGTTTCTGAGTTTATTATACTCTTTAGGAATTCGACCGATAATGAAGTAATAAGAACTGAAAACTTTGATCACTGTCCTTCTCTGGTGATTACAAGTACAACCTCTTTCATAATTTAGTTTAGTAATCTTTCTGCAACTTACATTGTGTTTACAATATGCAGTCAAGATGTATTGATGAGTGTAAAGTGAGCACACTAGGACTAGATTAGAGGAAGCACCCTTGTTTACCCTAACCTTGAAAGTTCCAGTCCACACAACACACACACATACACACACACACACACACACACACACACACACACACACTTCAGGGCATCTGTGTGAGTTTCAAATATTTTTTAAAAAATTAAAAAAATTGAATTTATTGGGGTGACACTGGTTAATAAAATCACATAGGTTTCATGGGTATAATTCCATTATACATCATCTGTATATTGTGTGTTCAGCACCCCAAGTCAAAACTCCTTCCATCACCACTTACCTCCCCCACGCCCTCCTCGACCTCCGCCCACCCCCCTTTCCCTCTGGTAATCACTGCATAGTTGTCTTGTCTCTGAGGAAATACTGCCTTTGCTTCACGGGTACTCGTGGGGGGGGTCTTGTCAAGGAACAGAATAGCTAAACCTGACCACCCGTAATGGACATTAACGTCAAGAGATACTGAAGGCTAAACTTGAAGAAAACTGTCGTCGTAGTTTTAAGCATTTTCTTTCTGGGGTACAAATGAATGAATGCATACATATTTCCAAAGCCATGTTTTTGATCGGCTGTCAAGACTGCAGTTGCCAGGATGGAAGTGTGAGTGACAATTGGTGGCACGGGCCATGATGAAGCGTGAGGCTGCTGAGGACTAAGATTGGTCTTCACAGATCGGTCCCCATATAAGACGTAAGGTTTATTTTCCAAACTAAGCCCTGAGGTCAGCGAGGTTTATCTTCCAGATCATTCCTTCATTCAGTAAATATTTATTGAGTGCCTACTATGCACCAGACGCTGTGCTAGGTGGTGGAGATATAGGGGTGACTTTAATAGATGATGTTCCTGCCCTCATAGAGCCTCTGACCTAATCCAGTGTCCTTTGGGGGCCACAAATATCTTTAAGAATGTGTGAAAGTGAGGGACTCTGCCCTGAAAATCAAAGTCAGTCAATCAGCCTCTTGAGCATGTGCGTGTTTGCTCAAGGGTTGGGGAGACCCACACTCACTGAGTTTTGCATACTATTTCCTGGGGCTCAGAAGACTTAAGTTCAAGTTGGCTGCTCTCACCCTCCCCTTAGCGCCTAGTGAGGTCCTGGGTATGACTGCCTGCAGTTTTCAGATCGGATCTCACGATGAAGCAGTACACCTCTGGGGAAAAGAGCCCAGGGGCACTCAGCAGACCCGAGTCAGCAGCCACCCTGTCCCGGGGCTTCGAGGCGGTCCCTTCTGCTCCCTGGGTCTCTCGTTTTGCATCTGGGCCGTGGAAAGCATGGATGTGAGTCACCGAGGTGATCTGAGTGTGGGTTAGGCGACGGGCTTTGAAGGCTACAGAGAGTGTCTGTGGGCTACAGTCCTGGCTCTCATGAGCTGGCTGATTTTGAGCAAATTATTTACTTTATCCGAGACCTATTTCTCACATGTGGAAGGGCCAAGCAGCACGTACCTCACGGGAGACTTTGGGGAATTAAACCAAAGTGATGTACATGAACTGCTGGGGCCAAAAATGGGAGCCCTTAGCGGCCTTGTAGCCCAATTGTCTTTCACAGGAATTTAGTCCAGAAATGAACTATTTATCGAGGACCTGGCATAGACCATGAGGGTACTTCCGTCATTATCCCCCCGTGATGCTAATCGAACTACCAGGCAGTAGTTCAGGACAGTAGTGCAGGAACTCACTCTGCATTGGACCTCGTTCGGTTTCCTGGCCCTCCTTCCCACTAGCTGGGCGAGCCTCAGCCCCCGACCTTCGTTCAGGTTCCATTTCTGAAAGGTGGCACAATGACACCACACAACCCAGTCACAACGAAGAGGCTGTTAAGGGATTTAAAAACAAGGTTTTGCAAGGGAAGACTTTAGCACAGTGCCTGGCACAAAAGAACACTCTTGATGGAATAAGGCTGGTTCAGTATTAATAATATTATTTATTGACCAGTTTAACCTAAGCTCCCCTTCTGCATCGAGGGCTAGGTTGCATCTGAGCAAGGATCCTCCTGGATTTCCTTGAGGCCCAGCTGATGGGAGCATCTCACTCGCTGGGGTGGAAGCAGTACATTTAAGACCCTTGGTGGAAAACTGGCTTTTAGACATTACTTGGAAAGTCTTCCCTGTTCCTGCACATCACTGGTTACTATGAAATAACTCACTTTGGTAAAAGATGGATGGTAATTCTTCTTTCTGTGCTCCCTTTCAGTATCCCAACCCCATGGATAAGAACGTCATTTCTGTCAAAACTGTGGAGGAAAAAAGAGGTAAGTTCTCTGAATTGACCTCTCTTCAGCAGTCATCATTAAGTGAGGCCGATTTTTGTAAAGGTGTGTGTTGGTGTGCGAGTGGCCTATTATGTTTTGAACAGGTGCCTCCCTGTTTTTGAGGTAACTGATGGAAAAGAGCACCAGTAGTTACAGCCGTAGAAGGCTTGCCTACTATGCCCTTGTCGTTTTCTCAGTTAATCATCGATGACAATTGCAGCAGCTAACATTTTTGAGCACTTAATAAGTGCTAGGCACATTTTCTTTTATTAACTCATTTAATCTTCATAACAGTGTATGGGGTAGGTATTATTATTACTCCTCTTTAGTGAATAAAGAAACCAAGGTAGAGAAGGAAATAACTTGGCCAAGGTCACATGGCTATATCCCTATAACATATTCGTATATCGTTTTATAGATGGCAAATGGATGAGATTAATAGCATGTATTTAAGAAGTGACTGTAAAGTGATTAGATACGGAGTCATACCTGTACTTAATATGGTTCAGTATTGACTAGAGCAGGAGTTGATAGATTATGCTCGTGTGGCCTGCTGTTACAAATAAAGTTTTATTGGCACTCAGCTTTTCCTATTTGTTTAGATAGTATCGATGGCTGTTTCCTTGTGACAACAGCAGAGTTGACTTGTTGCAACAGAGACTATGTGGCTCACAACACCTAAACCATTTACCATCTGGCCCTTTACAGAAGATATTTACTGACCCTTGGACTAGAGTAAGGGAGTCTCTTCTGTTCTCTGTCTCTCATGTCTCCTGTGGAACCATTTTCACTCTTAGTATTTGAACTTGAGACTGGGGCCATGCAGGGCACTGTAATGATGAACACAATCAATGTCTAAACCTTGGGAGACACCCAAACCCCATTCGAACGTGTTCTTGAGTCTCCCGAGTAAACGTGTGAGACGCTGCTATTCGTGACGTGACTCTGAGGCGCTCTCTGTGCTTGGTGAACAGGATGCTGTCTTTTGCTTTGAGGTTATTTTCTGCGCTTCCATAACTCTTATAAATATATTTTAAAAAACATTCTCTCAGGTATCTGCACTCAGTGTGGGAGGAACTTGTTATTTGGCATCAGAGAAGTCTGATTTTGACTTCCAGCTAAGATGGAGGTGTAGGTAGGTACACTTTACATCCTCGTACAACCAAAAGAAGGACAACAACACATATAAAAACAAAAACAGCCAGAACTGCCAAAAAATCGAACTGTACGGAAGTCCAACAACCAATAGTTAAAGAAACATTCATCCAGATGGGTAGGTGGGGTGGAAATGGAGATGAGAAGCCAGGGAGGAGGGGATGCGGCAATGTGGTGGTGGCTGGAGGACCAGGCTGGTGAGGCGGCAGCTGGTGGTCCCACATTTACATGTGGATAAACCAGGAGGAACAGTGGGAGCAAGACAGACCACACAAACCAGGGATCCAGTACGGAGAAAGCAAGCCTCAAAACCTCTGGCTGTAAAAATCTGGGTGTTGCGGCAGCAGGAGAAACTCCCAACCTCACAGGGAGAGTTTGTTGGAGGAACCCTCAGGGTCGTAGAATGTACAACCACCCACCCACCTGGGAACCAGCACCAAAAGACCCCGATTTGCTTGTGGGTAGCAGGGGAAGTGACTGGAAGCCACAAGAGCCAACTAAGTGGCATTGTTCCCTCTCAGACCCCTCCCCCACATATAATGCCACAAGGCTGTGATGTGGGTTGCCCTACCCTGGTGAATACCTAAACCTCCACCCCTTACAATGTAAGAGGTGCACCAGAGACAAAAAAATATGGCCCAAATGAAAGAACAAATCAAAGCTCCAAAAATAGAACTAAGCCATGAAGGGATGGCTAACCTAACAGATGCAGAGTTCAAAACACTAGAAATCTGGATGCTCACAGAAATGGCTGAGTGTGGTCGCAAAATAGAGGAAAAAGTGAAGGCTATGCAAAGTGAAATGAAAAATCTACAGGGAACCAATAGTGAAGGGACGGAAACCGGGACTCAGATCAACGATTTGGAGCAGAAGGAAGAAATAAACCTTCGACCAGAACAGAATGAAGAAACAAGAATTCAAGAAAATGAGAGGCATAGGAACCTCTGGGACAACTTTAAACATTCCAACATCTGATTCATAGGGGTGCCAGAATGAGAAGAGGAAGAGCAAGACATTGAAAACTTATTTGAACAAATAATGAAGGAGAACTTCCCAATCTGACAAAGGAAATAGACTTCCAGGGAGTCCAGGAAGCTCAGAGAGTCCCAAAGAAGTTGGGCCCAAGCAAGCACCCAACAAGGCACATCATAATTACATTACCCAAGATTAATGATAAGGAGAGAATCTTAAAAGCAACAAGAGAAAAGGAGAAGTTACTTACAAAGGAGTTCCCATAAGACAATCAGCTGATTTCTCAAAAGAAAACTTACAGGCAAGAAGGGGCTGGAATGAAGTATTCAAAGTCATGAAAGGCAAGGACCTACATCCAAGATTACTCTATCCAGCAAAGCTATCATTTAGAATGGAAGGGCAGGCAAACTGCTTCCCAGACAAGGTAAAGTTAAAGGAGTTCATCATCACCAAGCCCTTATTATATGAAATGTTAAAGGGACTTATGTAAGAAAAAGAAAAAGATCAAAACTATGAACAGTAAAATGACAGCAGACTCACAACTATCAACAACTGAACCTAAAAAACGAAAACAGACTAAGGAAACAACTAGAACAGGAACAGAATCACAGAAATGGAGATCACACGGAGGGTTATCAGTGGGGAGGCGGAGAATGAGGGAAAAGGTACAGGGAATAAGAAGCATAAATGGTAGGCACAAAATAGACAGGGGGAGGTTAAAAATAGCATAGGAAAGGGAAAAGCCAAAAAACTTACATGTAATGACCCATGGACTTGAACTAAAGGGAGGGGCATGCTGGTGGGATGGGGGGTTCAGGGTAGAGGGGAATAAAAGGGAGAAAAAAATGGAACAACTGTAATAGCATAATCAATAAAATATGCTTAAAAAATTAAAAGAAAAATACCTGATTTCAAGTCCTGATTTTCTTACTGTCTATATAACCTAGCTTGTTGCAGCCTCAATTTCTCCATCTGTTAAATGGGCAAATAATAAACCTGCCTTTAGGTTGCTGTGAAGATCAAACGAGAGATCAATGCACATGTTCCAGAGTGGTATAGGGACGTTAATTACGATTCCTGCTGTGGGCAAGGGCACCTTGGGCACCAGGAGTGGCTACTCCACTTTAAGGATGAGAGGGCCAGAGGGGTGCCAGTTGGCAGAGAAGACAAACCAGCTTCTTACCCTATCAGCAGCTTCAGAACAGTCAGAAGCTTGTTTGCACCAAGGTGCAGGGCTCCTGTAGCCAGAGCTGTGAGAAACCTTGTAGGATGTGGCTGAATCACTGTAATTCACAGAGCAAACGACTGCACTTCAAAGTTTATCTTTTTCTCTAATGTGGTCTCCCTTTTTCATAACTCACATTTATTGATTTTTTTTTTTATATCCCTGGTGCTATTCTGGAAACTTCCTTCCAAAACAGAGTAGTTCCAGTCACAGGGAGCCTATGAAAGAAAAGTATGCCTAATATAATTAATTATGTTTGAATTTCGTAGCCAGGTATCTGGGCTTGAAAACGTTTGGTGCAGAAGGTGACAGAAGCAGATTCTCTCTCTCTTTTTCTTTTTTGTTAAAACATTCTCTTTGTTGGAGTTGAGCAGGAGGCTCATTGGCCATTGTCACTGGAGTGTTGACATTGATAGTTCACAGCAGTGACCAATTTGTGATTCTTTCATCCTTGACTTTAGAATGTACCCTGGTGAGTAGCTGTTTTATATGTATTCCTTGATCACAGATAAGTATATTTGGAGGGATTTGACCCAGAAAAGTGGTCAGAGACTCTAAAAGTCTTGAATTAGATATTTTCTTTAGGATTTCTACATCTAGAAAATTGAGGCTGACATTAAAAAATTTATTGATCTTAAGACAAGAGTACATTTCCTTAAACATTTTTTTGAGTGTGAAAATTTTCTGTTTCTAGATGTGTCAACAGGAATCATCTATAGGAAGAGGGTAGCAATCTGTCGAAATGTGATTCCAGAAATTTTAATGAAGGTAAATTCATTTCAAAAGTGTGTCAGCTTTGGTGTAACGTTGGGTAATTTTCCAGTTGTCATGAAAAGAGCATTTCCTGATGGAAAGGAGTGCTAGAACTTTCCCAGTTCTCTTAACTCGTAGTCCTTCAGAGGAAGGAACATCCTTCATTTCCAGCCTCTGTTGTGGCGGATGCCACTGGAGATCGTTTTTTTCCTCTGTTCCTGTGTCTCTCTTTTGTGGAGGGCTCTTCGTGGACATAGAGCTGGTCTACGATTACTTTATTATTATTTTTTAATTTTTTAATTAAAAAAATTTATTTATTTTTAGATAGAGGGGAAGGGAGGGAGAAAGAGAGGGTGAGAAACATCAGTGTGTGGTTGCCTCTCGCATGCCCCCTACCGGGGACCTGACCCTCAACCCAGGCATGTGTCTTGCCTGGGAATGAAACTGGCGACCCTTTGGTTCACAGGCCGGTACTCAGTCCACTGAGCCACACCAGCCATGGGGCCTACAATTATTTTAAAGATACCTTGGACATTTTACATGAAGTGACCACCTTTCCTTATCTATCCATGGTTAGATATGACCCTGAGGTAAGAATGATCAGAGGCGTGCAGATGGTAAATATTTAGTAAGATCTTTAGTGAGGGAGACCAGAGCTTCAGCTTTTATTTCCCTGTGAGAGAGAACCATTATTTCGGGGAGTATAACGTTTTCAGTGCTCTCTGTAAACCCTTTTGTGTATGTTTCTGCCAAGTGATGGCACTGATGATGAAATCTTCACGATAGCAAATTGTTTTCTCTCTTTGAAATCCTTCAGCACACCTGGTGATTGTCGGGGAAAAGGTAAGTGGAAATTTTTAATCACATTGCTTAAAATCATTAGGAAATAAGAGGAGAGCATCCTGATTCACACTTTTAAAAATGCCTCAGATGATTGTTTCATTCCGGAAGTGATTCTGTGTGTGATGTGGAACCCAGCTGGGCTGGTGCCCATTAGCTTGCAAATTACATTGCTGAGCTGTTTGTAGAATAAGTGGCAGCTTCTGTCACTTCCTTATCATGAGTTAAGACGCTGCCACAGTCTTGTGTGGAAAGAAACACCTTTCTTTCATATGTCAATGAAAATGAACTTCCTTTTATTTTTCAGATGGTAAAGTGTGTTGCAATGTGTGCAGCAAACTATTGTGGGCTTTTTCTACAGAGCGTGTACCCTGCCTGCCTTTGTCCTATATACATGCCTTGAATCTATTATTTAAAAAGGCATTCAACTTTGTGTTGTATCTCAATTCTTAAATAATTTAAGGACACCTCTGACTTGTACAATTCTGCCTTTGTGGTTTTCCATGTCTCTTCCACCTAGGAAAGCATACGTTTCTAGGTATTGAACAGAGTTTAAAATGAAGAAAATATTTTACCTGCTATCGTCCTGCACGTGAGCCTGTAAGTCGGCCCAATTAGAATCCATCAATTTAAGAAGGCCATAACCAGCCCTGGAGGAGACCCAGAGGAGGCTGTAATTTGCTTAGTGGTTAGCAGTTAGGGAACTCAGGCCAGGGACCGTGCAGCCTGCATAAATCCTAGGTCATTTGCATGTCCTCACCAGCATTTAGGAAAGTTGTAGCATGTTTGATTATCAAGGACTTACAGCCATTGGTGAGCCTTCATCCACATATCAGGACCACTTGTCCTCTTAATTACCCAAGACCGAAAGCACTTCGGGGCACAACCCTCATGTAGCCTGCTCTTCCTAAACTGAGAAAGCCCTCCTCCCTCTGTTGGACAGGTGAGCATTTTAAAGGTACCCGATATCCAGTTAGAAGAGGAATCGTGGCTCAATCCTCAGGAAAGAAACATGGCTATACGGAGTCACTGCCTTACGTGGACACAGTATGCCTCCATGAAGGAAGAGTCTGTCTTTCGGGAAAGCGTGGAGAATCCAAATTGGTAAGGTCACCTCCACGTGTGTTTGCGAATGTGTGTGTGTGTACACGCAGGTTGGAGCAGGGATGCACCAATGAGCACATGTATTAAAAGGCTATGATTTCATTCTTTTAACCTCTGTTTACAACTCACATAAATTACACATTATTAATTTTTAATTACACAAGTAATTAATGACTAGATTTCCCTTTGGAGGGAAAATGATAGAGCTCAATGCCTTTCTGGCCACCCTATTAAGTCCTGATGTCTTTTGCCTTCTCCAGAGGCAGCGAGTGTTATCGCTGCGCTTGGCATTTTTCCAGACTTTTAAGAGACGCCTTTGGGCACTTACATGTGTATTCACAGAGCCTATATACTATGATTTTGTCTATCTTTTTATATATACATACTTTCATTCTGGTGGATGAGCGTGCCCTTACTTTTTTTGCTTAATGGAATGTTTCTAAACTTTATACATTTTATATATATACATATATATATAAAAATACAGCATATTCCTTTGAACTGTTGCATCAACTTCAACCTTATGATTATGCTATGTTCTCTTTAGCTTTTTCCTTTTTGGCGAACGGTCTGGTGGTTTTCAGTTTCTTTTTATTGCAAAGAGCACGACAGTATTGATCAGGATATGATCCTCATAAGTGCCCTATGTGAATGTTTCTCTAAAGTAGAATGTTTCATTCTCAGGTTCATTGAGGTATTATTTTCATATAATACAGTTTATTCTTCTTAGTGTACAGTGCAATGAGTTTCGACAAACATGCAGATGTGTAACCACTGCCGCAACCAATTGATAGGTCATTTCAGGTACATTTTTGAGAGTTATGTGCCAAGACAGTTCAATGGGCAAAGAGAGTTTTTGTCCACAAATGGTGCTGCCACGGTTGAATATTCACAAGCAAAAGAATGAAGTGCATCACCCCAAATACAAAATTAACTCAAAATGAATCAAAGGCTTAAATGAAAGAGTTGACTGTACCAACTCTCAGGAGAAAGCATAGGTGTGAATCTTTGTAATCTTGGATTAGACGGTGGTTTCTTAGATATGACACCAAAAAGCCCAAACAACAAAACAAAAATAGGTAAAATTGATTGCATCAGAATTGAACACTTTTGTGCTTCAAATGATGCTGTCAAGAAGACGAAAAAACCCAGCCAGAGACTGGGAGAAAATATTTGCAAACCTTATATCAGGTGAGGGTCTAGTGTCTGTCACATATAAAGGACTCCTACAACTTAATAATAAAAAGGCAACCCAGTGAAAACATGGGCAGAATTTTGAGTCGATATTTTCCAAAAAGGTATACAGATGGGCCACAAGCACGTGGAAATGTGCTCAACGTCATTAGTCATGAGGAAGATGCAAATCGAAACCACAATGAGATGCCACTTCAGACCTGCTAGAATGGCTGTCAATAAAAGACACACAATAACAAGTGTTGGAGAGGATGGGGACAAAGTGGAACCCGCACGCACTGCTGGTGGGAATGTGCAGCGTCTGTAGAGAACGGCTCGTCAGTGCCAGAAAAGGCTAAGCAGAGAGTTAGCCCTCGACCCAGCAGCTCTACATTGTACTGAAAACATGTGCACATAAAAGCTTGTCTCTGTCCATAGCACCATTATTCATAATAGGGAGAATGTGGAAACAAACCAGGTGGCCATCAGCTGATGAAATACGAACATACGTGGTCTGTACAATGGAATGTTATTCAGCCATAAGAGGACATGTAGTAATGAGTGATATTACAACATGGGTGGAACTTGAAAACATTATGCCAAGTAAAAGAAGCTAGTTATAAATGTTCAGGTATTTTATGAGTCAGTTTATTTGAAATGTCCAGAACAGGCAAATGCGTAGGGATAGAAAGTAGATTCCTACTATGGGCAAGGAGGTAAGGAGAGTGGGGCGTGACTTTAAATGGGCATGGAGTTTCTTTTTGGGTGATGAAAATGTTCTGGAACTAGTGGTGGTGGTTGTACAATTGTGTGAATAAACTAGAACCGCTGGGTGAATTATATGGCATGTGAATTATATCTTAGTAGGAGAAAGCAGTATGGCTGGTTCTTGAGACATGCACATTTTTAGTTTACACAGACTCTGTCAAATTTCCTCCAGTGTGTTCATATGTGAATTTACAATCTCATCAACAGTACCTGAGAGTTTATTTCCCTACAACATCGCCAGCACTTAATATTAATATACTGTTCAATTTTGCCAGTGTAAGGAATGAGAAATGATTAATTCTTTTCATTAATTCTTTTCAGATAGGTTTAAAAATAGAAGCAAAATATAACAAGCCCCAAATGTGAGTGGTGATTGTTGCTGTGAACTATGACTTCAGAGGATAGTTTGCCATTTTTTGGTATCACCCTGTGTGGCTTGATTTTTAAAAATATTTTGTACCTATCATTCTAATGGAAATATTAAGCCCCTCAAATCCAAGTAGCTGAAAACCAAATATCTTAAATCCATTCTAAGGTTCTGTCACTCATCCAAATCATTACTGCTCCCCACAGTTCTAGAATGCCGTGCATGGAGTGGGCGGGAATGCCAAGTCTTAACATCATCTGATGAGTTTGCTTTGAACGACCCACTATTTTTTCCCTCAGTCTCTCTCCTGACAAGAACTCCACACAGAACTTAGATATTTGGGATTAAGTATAGCTAGAGAATAGAGCCTTTTTTTTTTCTTTTTGTATATAGAAGTAGTAAAAGGACAGACTTGTCTCATATTATGCAAAAACACAAAAGTCTTCCATTTCATGTACTTTGTTTCAGCCTGATTTTCTCAGATATCCTGGCCATTGGCTGGCTTGCAAAGCTGAACCAAACCTGCATCAGTAAGATATAGAAGAATTGGCCCTGAAAGTCCAGGGAAGACACCCTTCAGGGTCTTTTTCCTTTCTGTGTTTTTTAAAACTTATTTTTTAAGTTGTCACTCAGATTCTGGAAAAAATGATACATGCATCTCATAAAAAGTATTAAACAGTTCTGGAAAAAAAAAGACATAATTTTCATCACCTAGCAATAGTGTATATCATGATTTTCTTGGCCCATTCCTAATAGGCATTTAGATTTTTGGCTGTCATAAACAATGCTATGATGAAATCCCTATAGTTACATATTTCCTCACTTATTCAATGACCTTTTAAAGTAGATTGAGCAAAATGGGATTTCTGGGTCAAAGGTGATATGCATTTTATAGTTTTAAACATATTACCAGATTCCTCTGTAGAAAGATGTTGACCAATTGCACTTTTCTTTTTCATTTGGTTTGTTATATTCTTGTCCTCTCCAAAACGCGCTCTTTCAGATTCCTGACACAGCAGACCAATACTTATTGACACCTGCTATGTCAAGGTCAAAGCTAGATTCTGCACCTGCAATGTTTTGAAGTTTAGGTTAAATAACCTGTTCAAGGTGACACAGTCAGTGAGTTTCCGAGCCAAGATATGAATCTAGTTGTTATGGACTTGATACCTGAGCAAAGTGGTTGGTAGCAATAGGGACTTTTTATAAAGAATGGATTTACTGCAAACTGTAGAGTGCTTTGGATGCCAGGTTATGTATGAATTATGGGTTTTGTCTTTTTAGTAACAAGCAGCCACATGAAGGTTTCTGAGCGAGGGACGATGTGATGAAAGCTGTGATCCAGACTCTAGGAAACATATTTTCTTAGCTCTTGACATGGATTTAGAAAGGCACTTTCGGCAGGCATTCTAAGTGAGGTAATCTTGGGAGGATGGCAGAGAAAGGACACATTATTACTTTCATTCCCCTCCTTTGCCAGAGAATGTGAGAGTAATGGCTAGCCACTGCACCCGGAGATGAAATATGGACAGTTTGTTTGAAAGAAAAAAAAAAGCTGTCACGGCTGCCGAGTCTAAAATTAGACCTGGAAGCTATGTGTTGGTTAGCAGGTGTGGGTGTGTGACGGGAAACCAGATGTCATTCTGTCCCTGAGCATGGCCTGTCCACAATTCCGAGATGGGCTTGCAGCGAGTGTCCTGTAGCCCCTGACCGAGCCTCACTCTGTGTCTCTGTACACACACCCAGTTCGGGTTTCCTGCTGACGTCTCTGCCATTACGGCGCCTCTTTATGCAAGAGCCCCATCGGCCTTTCCCCCGTCCCTGTCACCATACAACGGCTTTCTAACATGCTTTCTTCTTTCATTAACTGCATTGGGCATTTTCTTCCTGCAGTTTTTGTGAAATGGAGTTTATATCCTTTTGGCGAAGGTACAGTTGATGAGGTGTTTTCCACTTTCATCGTATTTTTCCGGAGCCAAGGTTGGCACTCCCTGCCCCAGAGAAGTGCCCCTGCACTTACTCTGTCCCTTCCGCCGTATCAGTCAGGCCGCCTTTCAGCACCAGTCACAGTGCCGGCCAGCACTCATATGTGTTTGCAATGGGCCGGGCCCTGTTTCAGGTGCTTGCTATATAGGTGTGTATACACACGCAAACACCTGCGCATGCTTGGATATAGATTTATTTAATCTTCCTAACAACGCTATGCCAGCAGAACTGTTATCATCCCCAGGTTACAAACTGAAGTAGCTTGCACAAGGAAAGATGACCAGCAAGTGTCAGAGCCACATTCAAACCCCGGGCAGTTCGGCTCCGGAATCTGCTGTTGGCAGTGACCCTGCCCTTCCTGTCAGAGAGGAACTGCGTTATCTTGTAACTAGGTCACCTGTGGCCCCAGAGCCCCTGCGTATCAATTTTTTTTCAATTTGGGTTTCCTCGTGGCTCCAGTGGCAACTCGGGTCACCATACTTCTTTGTCCACCGTTAGTGAGGAAAAGGGACCTGTGAGAGGAAGAGAACCTGTCTCCTTACCAAAGTCCTGCCTCTGAATCTGTTTAAGTCCACCTATCAGCTGCTCCCTCCTGGACCGTTAAAGGAGACCAGAGGACTGATCTGGGCTGATTGGCCCTGACCAGTCTGGATCAGCTCCTAGAGTGGGGGGTCAGGTCAGTTCCCCCTGAAACCGAAGGGCTGCATGGGAGGGGCTGGGCACCCGGACAGAAACAGTGGGAGCACACGAGCAAGGAGGAGACACTGCGCACCCTTTTCCCTCTTTGCCGTGGTGCCCCTTGTCTTTGTTATGCTTCGAAAATAATGTAAACTTACCACTGCTAATGAATACAGGGATATCTCTGCACCCAGGAGCGGGCCTCCCAGGGGACAGGAATCGGGCGCTGGGAAGCCCCAGGAGCTAAGGCAGCCTCGTCGTCTCTTGTCTTTCATGCCTGGCTCGTTTGCCCAACAGTCTACAGATCTGCTGTATTCACATGGCCCGCCTGGCTCCTCTAGACTGTACGGACCCTCATATCCTGTGCCGCGGTGACTGATTCGATCTCGGCTTAGAAGCCCACAGTTCACTTCGCTAAGCCTGAGTTTCCGCGTCAGTGTGAAGGGGAGAAGGTCCTCGGCTCAGGGGGCTGCTGTGACGATCAAACAGCACACAGAGAGCTTAGAACAGTGCCTGCTCACAGTGGTCCGTAAATGTTAGGCTTAGTATGATCGTCTATATTGTTGTTGTTATCGGAATCTTAAAAATCCACACGACTCTAATCTTTAGCATGTATTAGCTTACTATAGAAACAGTGTGTATAGCTGTTTACCATTAGGCTGCAGGAAGATCGTCCATGCTGCGATGTCGAGTTCATCCAGCACACCGTCTCTGGGGATAAGAGCTCCTCAGTTCGAGGGTCATGGGAGGAGGAGCCCTTCCGTGTTAGTTCCCCAGCGAGATTTACGCACTGGAGAGAAGGCATCCGGGGTCCATGCACCCATTTGGCAGAGACTGAATTCTCCTGTGTTTGAGTTTTCTCCTTGGTCCGTGGGGCGGCTGCGGCTGCTGTAGACCCAGGCACCGTGCCTGGCACTCCGAGGGAGCTGCCTGACTCCCCAGGGTCAGAGACGCAAGGCTGACGCGTGACGTTCCTTTGGGCGCTTGTGGCAGATCAGAAAACAAAGCAAAACAAAACAAAAAAATGAACAGTCAGCTCTTGTAGGAATGTGCTTTATTGAATATGTAGAGCAGGACACAGGCATTTCCTTTGGGAAGTGGAGAATGGAGTGTGTCGTTTTAGATTTCTCAGAAAAGTCATGGTTTCTGCCCTCTGAAACCTTCCATTCTGAGATAAACTGATTCATTTCTTATGATTTTGGGTTTGCTCCTATTCTTTAAAATACATTTTTTTGTTAGTTTCTGATTCTTTTCCTTATTTTTTTTTATTGCACCATGTGGGAATATAACTGATACGCATTTGGTCTCTCTTTAATAACAGACGTTTACCTTAGTCAAGTAAAGCAATTCTGAAGGATAATCATCTTGTAAAAGTATTTTCTTGGGCTCTGCTCTTTCGCCATAGCGGTCTGAGTTTCTGCAATGAGTAATAATGTCTCCGTTCTCTTGAAGCAAGGTTCAAGTTATTGCCATCGGTGGGCACGCACTCCTTACGATGTTGCCGAGCTGGGGCTTTTTCCACTTTTGAGCAACAAGATCATCCTCCCACACTCAGCATCGAGCATCCGCAGGACCCGTGTTCTCACGTCCTGTGTCCAGGAGTTCCTACCTACCCCTCGGTGCTTACAGACGTGACTTCTGAGGTTTAAAAATGCCCAGCCCCGTAGAATGTGTATTAATCGCATTTGATATGTTGATTCAACTTTTATAAAATATTAAAACATTTTCCCCTGGAATGTAGTGAAAGGAACTAGCCAAAGTCAGTCTTTACACACAGATTAAATTAACGGGATGAGCAGCTGTTTTTAGTTCTTATAAATGTTCCTTATAATCGAAGCTACTCATCTGAATATTCTTCATTCTATGAATAAGGTGTATAATGTTTTTAATTTCTTATTTTTACACTCCTGGATTAAAACATCCCAAACCTTGAATTTTCATCCGGTGAATCACAAATAGTATAATTTGCATGTTTCAAGGGACTAATTGTTCGGCATTTTTTTCTCTTCGTGTGCCCATTTTTTTCCTTGCTCTGAAATCTTTTATTTGTTTCCAAGAGCAAATCTGACATTTTGCCGACTTCCATGTGTTTGGCGCTGGCCTTTTCAGCTGGCCCCCAAATTTGCTTTCCCTGCACTATAAAAATATTCTGGGTCTGTTAACTTTACTTAGGTATCATTTCTAACCTGTAATGCCGGTGATAAAAAGCGAGAAGGTATAGTTATCTAATAGCCCGAATAAACACCATCGTCTTTGTGCCAACACATGACTCCCTGTGCTAAGGTTGACCTGGGTTTCCCGTGTACCAGTGGGCGGTCAAATAATTAGAATGTGCTGGCAATGACAGAAAACCAGGCAACAAGGCCTTTTCCGTGTAAATATGACATCTGGGCAGGAGCCTCCTTTTTGGCTCAAAAAGACTGCTCTTCAAAAGAGAGTCATTGCCGTTCATGTTTGTGTCCATGTTACAGGTCTCCTCTGTTTCCCGTTCTGCTGTACCTGTGCCTCTGGCGTCCGGCCCCGTGCTTGGCTCGCAGGGGGGGCTTTGTGGCCATTTGTTGAATAGCTGACGAAGGACCATCTTCTCAAGGGGTCGCAGATAGTGCTTTTCATGGGCTGAAATGGGGATGAAGGGAGGGAAGTGAAAAGGGGTGTAACAGGCAGGAGGGGCAAGTGTGAATTGGGGAAGGCCGACAGTATTTGGTAGGAAAGTCCATGTTGTGGTTCCCATCAGGGAAAAGGGATAACGCTGGCCCAAGCTCCCTCACAGCGTGATGTAAAGGGTTCCTAAGATAAATGGGGATGCTCTGTACTTAGAGAGTATAAGGCCCTAGATAAATGGAAGTTGTTGTTGGAACTCGCGGTGAATAGAAATGCTGTGTTCAAAGAGGGGAGAGTCCTTAAAGCACTAACTTTGAAAAATGGAGTGAGCTGTTTTATTGAAAAGGAAGGTGATGATTGAACTGGAAACAATGATGTTTAGCCAAGAGAACATTCTGTGGCTTTCGAACTATTTTAGTGAGTGCCTGTGGATTTGTTTTCCATCCGCCTTTGCCCTTAGGTTTTGAGTGGTGTGTGAGTGCAGGGTCCAGCGGGGAGGTTAAGCCTGTAGGTGACTCTAGCTTTGCGGGCTCGGGCTGGCCCCTGGAAATCAACATGTAAAAAAAGTCCTCTAGGTAAATCTGTTGAGCGGCTCCGTTTGAAAGCCCCTGATAACCTAGTCAGCATCTGTGGTCCCAGTGGTGAGCAAACATCTAGCCGGCAGCCCTTTCGGAGTTCCCGTTGGTACGACGTTGCCGCACATCTTGTAAAGCATGACCAGTTGTTTATCTGGCTCCCCGGGAAACAGAAAACACTTTGCAGCAGAAACGCCAATTGAGAAGTTTAGCAAAATTCAGATGAGTGCCCTGTTGAATTTATGTAAGAGAGGAATTACCACAGTGAGGGATGAAGAAGGGAGACTCGAGTTGGATTAGTGTCGAAATTGTGTTCTTTTACAGAGCCGATGTGAGTTTAATTTTTTTTCTTGCATCTATAGTAAATAAAACGTTTGGGCATTAAAAATTATATTTCGTCAACCAGGCGTGGATGTCATGCAGAACAGCATGAAGACCGTGAGACAATAGACAGGAACCCGATGGCAGCCCTACCGAAACTGAGGCTCAGCCTCCTCCATCAGGCTGAGCACCAGCACCTGGGAGCTCGATTTCCATCTTTCCAAGCAAGACTAATATTAGTAGCTAAGCAAAGAGGTGGAAAATAAAACTGACAAGCTGAGTTCAGCCTCCTGGTCTGCATTTACAGCTACATTTTGAGACATTTCCTGTGCTGGAGGTGGAGGCTGCTGTATTTAACATGCGTCTAGCCTCAGGAGAAGACTCGCGGTGCTCATTCCCCGCCGGTTCTGCCTGATTCTCCCTCCCCCCGGGGGGACTCAGCAGCCTCGTGGCTGAAGTTAGGAAAACCTTCCAGCCCTTACACAGGCCGAGTTGGGATGGCTCTTGCTCCAAGTTTTCTTTATGGCTTTTAAAAGTAACGTTTCCTCTTTTATTCACATGGGTTCCATGTTCATGGTGGAACAGTTACAAAATACATACAAGAAAAAAGAAAAGGAATATGTTCACGCCCTCTTCAGGTATGTGCTCTTTCTAGTCAGCGACCCCAAAGGAAGCCAATATTCTGACCTCCATCCTTATTAATTAGTTCTTCCTGGAGTCGATCTTCACATGGATGGAATCGTACAGTCTGTATTCTGTTATTTCCGTGCTCTTTTGCTCCGTTTCATGTCTGTGAGCATCATACTTATGTGTGTCAATAGTTTGTTCTTTTTTAATTGCTGTGTAGCATTCCACTGTAGAAGCAGGCTGTAGTGGCTAGACTTTATTTACTCATTTTTACAAACATGAAATCCTGCCATACGTGGCATTCTGGCTTTTATATTAATTTATCATTACATCTGGGACTGTCCTTATTAAATATGTCACTTTTATAAAGGATTTTTAATGGCTGATCAGAGGTATTTATTGTATAAAATTAGTGTTTTATTAATGTCCTAATTTGGGGGCATTTACTTTATTTTCCATGATTTGCCCTTATAAATAATGATGTGGTGAATATCTTTATAGGCTCGTCTAAGCCGTCATCTAAGATTATTGGCTTAAGCAAATTATTGTCAGAGGCCAATGTGACGTGCCCGAGGTTTCGCGTGTATTTGAAGCTTTTATTAGGTATTGCTAAACCAAAACATGCGTTCTTAAGCATCTCAGAAAACTCCCCAGGGGCCTGGCTGTTGGCAGTGATCTGGGCAGGAGCCTTCTTTTTGGCTCAAAAAGACTGCTGTTCTACACGTGAAATGGGGTCAGGAACAGCCACATAGTTTTTAGGGCCCAGTGCAAAATGAAAATGCAGAGTCCCCTGCTCAAAGGCAGCTAAGAACTTCAAAACAGTGATAGCAGGGCATTCAGCCAGGTGTGCAGCCCTTCCGATAGCGGAGCCCGTGCGAGCACACAGATCACACATCCTGAAGCCAGCCCTGAATGCGGCGCACGCCCGGGCGGGACCCGTCCCAGCACCTCCTTTCAGGCCGGTTCACAAACTGTGGTGTGTGCTGAAGCTTTACGCTGCACTGAGCAGGTGCTTCCCTAGGCGTGGGGCGGCAGGAAGGGACGGGGGACCTGAGGGATCAGAGGGTAATCGTGCGGATTCAGATAGTGGCCCTGCCTCTTATTTTCGTGTGACCTGAACAAATTCACCTCTTTGAAGCTCAGTTTTTCTTTTTCATCGGTAGGATTTTTTTCTCAACCTCGTAAGATTGTTGTGAGAATTAACTGATGTATGTGTACATATAATGGAATTAATATAATACTTGACCCGAATAGGCTGTTCAAAGTGTCATCTGTTATTATTGATGATCAATTCTTAAATGCTATGTTTTAAGAGACAGCCACTCTGCCCTATAATATATATCCACAGTGGGCTCCCGTGTTCCTGAGATTCTGCCGTTTGATTATTCTTCCCTGTTACGGTATTTCCTGCTGCCACTCATCGACAATTTAGGCATCAAGCCGTTGGTTCCTGGGATGGGCTAAAAGAGAGCAACCGGAGGGAGAGGGCTCTCTCTAGAAGGGGAGGTTAGAGAGGCTGGCAGGGTGATTGGTCTCCCGTGGCCCTCTGTGCAGAATGTGAGTGTGTGTCGTGACAGCAGGGTGGGAGAGAGGGCTGGAGCGATGGGGGGCTTCTGGAGCTCCAAGGGCTTTGATTGCCAGAACCGAGAGGGAGGGACTCCATGCTGCGCGGCTTATGGCGATCGAGTGCCACCTAGGAGTTAACGAAGCCCTAAGGTTTTAGAGCTGGCTGGAGCTGGATGTGCTCTGTGGGCATTTAACTTCTCAGGCACTGTGCTTCTCTTTCCGCAAGTGGGAGAAACGATGATGGTGGTAGTAGACGGAGTGATTATTACTGGTGTCAGTGTTATGAACTAACATTTACTGAGTTCTCGCCACATTACCTCGAGCGCTTCACACAGATCACCTTCTTCACTCTGGGAACAGGCCACGAAATAGGTATTCACCCTGTTTGACAGAGGAGACCGAGCTTCACAGAGTTCTGTGCACTTGCCTCCATGGGCAGGTCGTCAATCCGTGATACAGATGAGATGGGAATCTTGGGGATGGACATTATATACAAGGTCCGGCAGAAGTAACGCCTGCTTGAGTGTGGTTGGTAGGGTAATAATAGGGGTGTAATAATTAATAGTTTTAATTTGAACATTTCACCTAAAATGTCATATGGTGTGCTTGAGCGTGCTATTGTTATGTTACAAAGTTACATCCTTAGGATTTTGTCATAAAAGATTTTATAATAGAAAAGGGGCGTTATTTGTGCCAGACCCCGTCTGTGAGCCGGACAGTCTCTGCAAAAGGATTTGGCCCAGCAGTGAGGTGCAGCGAGTGGCACCCGGCCCGCAGACCCTGCCGTTCCTCGGGGCATCCTCTGTGTGGTTATTGGTGAGGTCGAAAACATCAGGATTAGAGCTGAGCTGTCATCACAACAGGAATACCTGCGGAACCTTTGTTTCCCATCAGAGACACTTTGATTAAATTCCCATCATGAAAACAATTAGGCAAGATCTGACATACCTAACCAGTCAATACCTCAAGGACAGGGTCTCATTAAGAGCTTTTGCTTTCCCGGAAACTGCCGTTTTCAGGATTCAGAGCCGATACTGCATATGCTCTGGGCATTAATTCCTGATCCATGTTTCTTCTGAACTTTTTTAGTTTCCCCAGTCCAGAAGGAGCCAGCATTTCAGATGACCCCAAATTAGGAGACTGATGATACGAACTGCCATTCACTTTCACAAAGGTGTTGCGAAATTTGAGCTATTTTGATTCCATTGTGTTCTCCGTTGAATCACGTCCCCCCCATGGACAGACGGATAGATGTGACTCAGATGCAGGCACTGCGTGAGTGAGTGAGCATCCTCCTTTTACATCATTTTCCAGGTACAGTGGTGGCTTATCTCTCAGCCAGGTGGAGGCTGCCCCCTACTGACTTCAGCAGGTGGAACTCCTGAGACATTCAGTTCAATTTCCCTGGCAGAAGTATCGAGATATCCTACCATTTTCTCCCCTTCTTTTATGTCTTCTCTTCCTCATCCCTACCTTCCTCTCTTCTCTCCAACCTTCCATTCCTAATGCATTATTGATTTCCTGCCGTGTGCTAGGCATTGTGATTGGGGTTGGTACAATGAAGAAGAAAAATACAGGTATAACCGTTCAGAAAAACAGTTGGCATAATCTATTAAAATTGAAATTGTGCCTGTCCTGTGGCCCAGATATTTAATTGCTAGATATTCTAGGGGTGACCACCCCATGGCCCGCAGGCCGAATGTGGCCCAGGATGGCTATGAATGCGGCCCGACACAAAATTTTAAATTTACTTAAAACATTATGAGATTTTTTGTGTGTGTGTGACTACTTGTCATAATGTATTTAATGTATGGCCCAAGACAACTCTCCTTCTCCCAGTGTGGTGCAGAGGTGCCAAAAGGATGCTAGAGGCTCTTGTATGCGTGTGTACGTGGATGTATTATAAATATTCTGGTATAGCACTGTTGATAATAGCCCCAAACCCGGTCCATTTTAAATGCCCATCTTCAGTAGAGAGGGTAAAAAATTTGGAGTATTTTCAAACAATGGAACAGACACTATGCAGCAATGAAAATTAATAAACAATAGCTACATGCAACAACAGTATGGTGAACCTTACCCAAGCTTGTGGGCTTTATTCTCTGTGCCTTAGTAAACAGCCAGTGATGAGATCGGCGTGTGCTTAGGAAGCTGACTCTGGGCAGTGTGGAGTGCAGAGAGTCCACGCTGGTGACAGGGACCCCGCTGGGAGGCAGGTGAGGTAGGCTTGGAGGGAGGAAACGCTGTGCTAAACCCAGGAAGTAGCAGGAGCGAGAGGGAGAATGACAACAACTGTTGAGAGGTGTGAGAGATAAAATAAACACAACCTGGTGACTGAATGACTGAATTGACTGGAAAGGGAGCCGTGTGACATGTTGCCGAGATTTCTCACCCCAGACGAAGGGCATGGCTGTGTCATCAACTGAGGTAGGGACAGACCTGGAGTCCCGAGATGGTGGAAAAAAATGCATCTGCATGACATCAAGTTATACAACCTTGGGCAAGCTATTTAACTTCTGTTTACCATAGTTTTCTCAGTAAAACCTAGAAAAATATAAGAGTAACCACTTCAGAAGGTAATACAATGTCTGAGATGAAGATGTACGCTGTTACTATGTAGTTTTTTGAAGAGTAGGTGTGACGCGGGTCTGTAATGTCATAAATGAGATGCAGTCCTTCCTTTAGGCCTAATGGTAAAAGACAGGTGTAGGAAAACTTGAATCACCTCGTATCTCTTCAGTGAAACCCAGAACACGGCAAGCTTGGGCATGGGAGAAGCCTTAGGACAAAAGGCACAAGGAACCAAGGTTACATAGTGTGGGAAGAGGAAAACCAACAAGTGAGACTTTAATTGAAGGGTAAGTCAGAAGTTAGTATGTTGCTTTGCTGAAAACAGTTCTTGGTAAGAATAATTTATATTTATATCTATTTATATCAAATGATCATCAGGGCCTCTTATTAATATTTTTGGCGATTGCTAAGTAATACATACTTGTTATAGAATATTAGTAAAAAGAACAAGTAAATAAATAACACCTATAATTCTAATGCCCAGAGATACTCTTGTTAATATTTCAGCTCTATCCATTTGTCCGTCTGTCCATCCATCCATCCATCCTTTCTTTTTTTTCATCTTCTTCTTTAAAAAGAGCTGAAATTTAACTGTGTATTGTTGCGTGACCTGCTGTGTTTTGCACAGGAACTTTCATGGTGGCTTCTCTAGCTTGAGGGATTTAGGCTAGCTATGTGAAGTAAGAAGAAAATATCTGATGCGCCTTGTCAGTGAATTATTTAGGTAAAGCACAACAATTTCTTCTCTGGCAGTCTTAAAATATAATAGGAGAAACTCTCATCTCATTGATGGCAAGGGCGCGACCCTGCTTTACTGTCCCGTTACTCTCCTGTGTGTGGGAAAACCCTGGGTACGCTTTTCTGAACTCTTCTCTCAAAACGGACAGAAAGAAGTGTTGCTTAGGGTATGATGTAGGAGACAGTTTTATTAACCCCTCACCTATACTTGCCTGGAGGTCTGACAAGTGCATCTCTCCCAAGAGGATAAATCTGCTCAACTTCTCATTTTTAAATATTAAGATCACTGTTAAATTCTACTCCGACTAATCAGGAATAAAGACAGGAAAGATTAGTGTCACATGGGCAAATCATTTTAAATAGGCTTAAATCTAAGAGGTGGCAGCTGCTTTGCCTAGACTATTTATGTTGGATTGGCTAGGGTAACTGTGTGTGTGTGTGTGTGTGTGTGTGTGTGTGAGAGAGAGAGAGAGAGAGAGAGAGAGGGAGAGAGAGGGAGAGAGAGAGAGGGAGAGAGAGAGAGAGAGGGAGAGGGAGGGAGACAGACGGGTGGGG
>PVJD01007181.1:0-25357 GCA_004026545.1 Mormoops blainvillei | reverse complement strand
CGAATGTGCTCATATATACATGCGCGTGCGCGCGCGCACACACACACACACACACACACACACACACAAAAGAGGAGACGTGGTTTCTGTCTCCTTTCCATAGAGATCTAAGAAGGTAGGGAAATTATTTCCTTTTTAGTGTCTTTGTGGTTGTAAAGAAATTTAAATTCATTCATTTAACAAACGCTTATTGAGTGTAGGCACTGTGCTGAAAATGGGGGACGGGAGAGTGTCTAAAAGCACTAAGTAGTGCCAACAAGCCTTTTAGTCAGTGATGCACATGTAACTTCATCTGTACCTGTTACTTGGTGGCCTCCAAAGAGAAGCCCTTATTGTCTCCAGGATAAAGTCCAAACTCCTCCCCCTGAGAAGACTGTCTGCTGTGTGGTCTCCATTTGTCCTTCTATCCTTATCTCCTGACATTTCCCACGCCCGCCTTGTCCTCCAGTCATTCCTATGGGAAGGATTAAATTTCTTTTCTTTTTTTAATCCTCACCCGAGTATATATTTTTATTGATTTCAGAGAGAGAGGAAGGGGAGGAGAAGGAGAGAGGAGGGCGGGGTAGGGAGGAGAGGGAAGGTGGGAGGTGGAGAGGGGCGGGGCAACCTCAGTATGAGAGAAACAGCGATTGGCTGCCTCCCTTACGTACACATGCTCCTCAGCTGGGGACGAACTTGCGACCTAGGCACGCGCCCTGACTGGGGATTGAACCCACAACCTTTTTGGTGTGCAGACACCATTCCAGCCAATGGAGGCACACCCAGCCAGGGCAGGACTTAAATTTCTTTTCAGTCAAAAAGAGTCCTGAGCCCCGTGTCTTCGTGCCTCTGCCTGGCCCTCGTGGCCCCTGTGGGGGAGTGCTCTGCCTGCGCTGTCTGGTTTGGCGCTCATTCCCCGGGGTGTGTCACAGACTCTGGTGCTGTGATAAGCCATCGCGCTTGCCTTTGTTCCTAGCAGCCCGCCACCGCGTCCCCCAGCGTCTGAAGTTTACTGCCTTTCCCTTCAGCATTGTGATGAGGTAGGGCAGAAACCAGCTCCTCGGGCAGCCCCGTCTTAACCCAGAATGTTGGGTGTGCATTCCACTTCTTTTTCCCTCCCAGTGGAGAAGCCTGGAGTCGGGAGTTTTCTCCGGATGGCGCTGCGCTGTGCTGTGTGGGTTGTGCCGGGACAGGAAAATGCCACAAACTTTCCTGCTCACTTTGATGTGGCTCCGCTTGGCCTTGCACTGGCTTGGGGAGCTGCAGCCTCTTCACTGGGTTGTGAAATTCTCTCAGAGGTAGCTTGGCCCATCTGTTGTAGTTAAGTCAGTGTCATGAGCGGGGAATGAGAGCTTCCCATTCTGACATCTTTCTGATAACCCTCCCAAGTGTTATCTACATCACTGTTTTATGAATTGGAGACAGCATCGGTAGAACGTTAAATAGGCAGTGGCACATCTAAGCTGTGTTACCTCCCTTTTCAATCAAGGATTAAAGAAGTCATTCCAGAGCCCTGGCAGGTAGCTCGCTTGGTTAGGGTGTTGTCCCAATATGTCAAGGTTGCGGGTTCGATCCCTGGGTAAGGCACATACCAGAGTCAAAAACATAAATAAGTGGAACAACAAATTGATGTTTCTCTTTCTCTCTCTCCCCTCCTCCCTCCCTCCCTCTCCCTCACTCTCTAAAATCAGTCAAAAAAATGTTTAAAAAAAGGCCTCCAAGCTCTGGCTTTCCTGTCTCTGCGTCTGTCCGTCTCTCTCTAGTAATGGGGCTAACATTTAATGAATGCTGACTGCAAATCATGTAGTTGGGAGATACTGTGATTATTCTCTATGTACTTGTGAGGAAACCAAGTTAAGAGAATCTGGGTAGTTTACTCAAGGATATACAACTGATAATTGTCTCAGACTTGATTGTAAAAAGCCATTTTACAGCACAAAATGGATATATATGAATTTAGTTAAATTTGTTTATTGTGGGTCTAGTTGAGCACCTTTTTAAGATCATCGACTGTCCTCTCATGGAATTATTTTTTAGGTGCAACTAGAAATCCTGTGTTCTGCAGTTATTAGAATAATGCACCCCTATGTTTACCCTTCTTCCCAGCTTCATTGAGATGAAGTTGACATATGATATTGTGTAAGTTTAGGATGTACAATGTAATGATTTGACAAATGTGTATAATACAAAATGATTACAACAGTAAGGTTAGTTAACACATCCATTGCCTCCCATAGTTACAATTGTGTGTGTGTGTATGGTGAGAACTTTTAAAATCTGCTCTCTTAGCAACTTGAAATAAAATATCCTTTCATTAGAATAAGGCTGTTTGCTTATATTATATGAGCGGTAAGTCTGTCATTAACAAAATCTTTTGTGGTAACAGGCAATTATTGAATTACTATGGATATAATTTTATGGTGATTGTAAGTGGTTATTAGGCTGTTGGAAATCTCCGTGGTTTAAATATCCAAACGTAGAATGACATCAAAGATGTATATTTTTGTTTTTTGCAGGACAGAGTTCATTCAAAGGGGCAGGATTTCAATCACAGGGGCTGGCTTTCTCAACTGCATTTTGGAAACTTTTGCAGGCACATTCTTAAGACAGGGAGCCCAGAAGGTAAGCTTGTTGCTTTGGAACCAATACTAATTTTAAGAAACAATGGATATTCCCGTTGGGTTCTTGAATAAGGCTCATAAACAGACATAAGAAGAAAAATACAGTTAATAAACAAATATTTACAAAAATAATTACCCTCACTAATTATTATATAAATCCATATCAAAGTACAAGTGCCATTTGTGGCCCATTAAATTAAAAATATACCAGTGAAGCATAGGTGATAATATGGAGAATACTTATAGTCTAATTAAGAGAAATAATCAGAATGAATAATTATAGGTACCGTATATACAATATGATGACAACTATTTAATTAAAAAGATAAGAGCTAATATTTATTGAGCACTTACTGTGTGCTACTCACTGTGGAAAGCATTTTTATTTACCTCATTTAGCCCTTACAAACCTCTGAGGGAGCTGTTATTGTTGCCATGGTGTCATGACATTGTTGCCACTGGTGTCATGGATGAAGAAGACCAGGAATCCGGAGCCCCTGCTTGTCTATTTTCGTGGTTCTCACACTCCACTGAGGGGCTTAGGCATCTAGGAAGGAGATTCAGAGGCCGCCTTAGCGTTCTGAGGTCCTACGTGCCCTGTTCTAAGTAGAGTTATTTAGTTTTCAGTCTGTCTAATATGATAGCTCACATTAGATTCGTATACCCTAATTTTCTTTCCTAGGGCGAGGCTCATTCCTTATGCATCTCTATAGGCCTGTTGCAGGTGCTCTGAAGTGGCTCAAAATTATATTGATTTTACAGTATTCTTGTTCTTATTCATTGTGATTATGAGACTAAGCACTTATTCCCAGGATCTACTCAGGACTTACGCGTAAGTTACCTAGTAGGTAGGGTTAATGGCTGGTGGAAGGAACTGTTGTTAGGGCGCCAGAGATTTTCTGGGCAGTGGACCTTTGTTCTGATTTTGAAGATCTAGGTTCAGGGATGAACCTGGGCTGGGATGCATTGGCCCGGAAGGCTGAGGGTGACGAGTGAGTGAGTGGTTCTGTGCTGTCCCCATAGGCGCACTGTGGAGATCAGATATGTGTCCCTGGCCTAGGCGGGCGCATATCCAGACTGGCCGAACCTGGGCGGGAGAAGGGTGGTTGAGCTTCTGGAAGGTCTGACCATTTCTCACTCAGAAATTATTGCAGGTTTTTCTGCTATGTTGCAAAGTATGCATTTGTAAAAATCCTTGTTTAAATCAGGAGTGGCAAACTTCTTTTATAAAGAGTCAGATAGTTAATGTTACATTTTATGGGCCAAGAGGCAAAATTGAGATATTCTGTAGGTACTTTAGAACAAGAGAAACAAATTTGCACAAGTTTTATTAAAAATATAATAATAGCCTGGCTGGTGTGGCTCAGTGGATTGAGCGTCAGACTGCAAACCAAACGGTCGCCGGTTTGATTCCCCATTCGGGGCACATGCCTGGGCTGCGGGCCAGGTCCCCGGTGAGGGATGCCTGAGAGGCAACGACACATTGATGTTTCTCTCCCTCTCTTTCTCCCTCCCTTCCCCTCTGTCTAAAAATAAAATAAATAAAACCTTAAAAAAATAAAAATATAATAATAATAACATTTAGCTGAACTGGGGTGAAAAATGAGTTTTCCCATCAAATTGATTGTAAATGTTTATTTGTAAAAACCATTCATATCTCTTGGACCCTACAAATGCAGGTAGTGGGCTGGACGTAGCCTGTGGGCTATAGTTTGCCAACCCTTGCTTTATATAAATAAATATTTTTTGATTAATCCAAGCGAGCCTGTATTTGATCTGTCCACCAATCTGAACCTGTTAATGATTTAAGCGTACAGTGGTTGTGTATATTCTCATCCTGTGAGATACATAAAGTGGACATTATTATTCCCATTTTGTTGATGAACAGTGTCTCGAAGAGGTAAGTGCACCCAGTGTGTGCGTGGTTGCTCACCCGCCTGCCTTCCTTGGACAGACACATATTGAATCCCTGCTGGGTGCTGGGTGCTGTGTTAAGCGTGGGCTAACTGGACCTCCTTGAGGTCACAGGACTCCAGAGGGTGGAGTCTGGACTCAAACCCGCATCTTTTATCAGCAAGTTGTACCCCTTGCCACGTTTTCAGAAGTAGCATAGTGTGGGCTTTGAGGAGCAGGGACCACCTATACTCCCAAAGGCTTCTGGCCTCACAGTATGGTCTGTGCCCTTTTTTATTCCAGTATTATTTTTTTATTGTGGACACTATTACAGATGTTCCGGTTCCTCCCCCCCCACCCCCAGCTTTACCTGCCTCCTCGCATCTCTCCCTCCGCCACTTCTCTCTGGCCGTCGCCACGCTGCTGTCTGCGTCTATGGGTTATGCATATATGTTCTTTGGCTAATCCCTTCACCTTCTTCCATCCGGGCCCCCCTCCTCCCCAAGGTTCTATGCTCTTGATCGCAGAGAGGGAGTTTTATTAATTTTAGTCCCAATTTCCTCCAACCCAATTTCCTTCACCCAGTTGAACAGTGCTCTGTATATTTATGTGGAAATGAGTACAGGTCTACAATTGGTTCCTGTTGAATACTATCTGGAAGTAGTCAAGTGACTAAATTTTTACAGTGAAGAACCCCAGTGATTGCTCTGTATCCTCACTTATTATACTCAATAGTAAGAGTATATATATTTTTGCTGCTAGCTTTTGTCTTTTCCAACTTTTTAAAAAGAGACTTAGTTTAATTAGCCTTTCAGTTTTAGGAGCTCTCATTCGTGTCTCTTACCTTTTATCGGAGTGGTGGTATTTTCCAGTGTCAACCTGATTTCCTGATAAAACCTGAACCACTGAGCCTGTGGAAGTGGCTTCTGTGGGTGTCACCGTGAGAGTGTTTCAGGTGACTTTCTTTTCACTTTAGAACTTTCTCCCTGAGGCTGTTTAGTGGTGGTAAAGCCGGGATCTGATGTCTGTTTTTTCCAGAAACAGCAAAACTAGACACTCACAGAGTTTATATCTCCGTGTCTGTAAATGAAAAACCAGCCCTCGATACAGACCCCTAAGCTGAGGTCGCTTGTGTCTCTGCGCCTCAGGGGCGTGTTCATTGCTTTTCTCTTCTCCCTTCGCCACTCAGAGGTGACTTGCAATCAGGGACCTTTCTGACACAAATGCTGACTTTCATGCATTACTTGGTCCCCACTTTCCTCTTAGAAAGTAAATTTGTGGGTGGGAGAATGGGGATTTCCCCTTTGTATTCAAGTTAATAGGTAGGTCCTTGAAATAGAAGCAGTTCTGAACTTACAGCCCAGTAAAGCCCATTGTCCCTGTGATGTGGCACAAGTCTCTTCATCCCTCCGATCCTGTTTATTTGTCCACAAGTGGGAATCGTCATGCATCCCCACAAATAGGTGTGAAGGCAACATTTGAAAGCTTTCAGTATATTAAGAACACAGGTCAAATACAAGGGGGGGACCCTAAAAAATCTGGAATTTATTTATAAAAATCGTGGATTTATTCTTACGTGTTTAAACTTCAGGCACCTTCCATTGGATGCAATACACCTATCAAGACATTTTTCCCTACTGCTCAGAACTACTGCTCAGTTTTTGACTTGTCGGTTTGGATGCCTTTTAGTGCTTCTGCGGTTTTTTGCTTCACCTCTTCCACATTGGCAAAACATTTCCTTTTGAGTATTTTTCACTGGGGAAACAAAAGAAAAAGCAACAGTCACTTAGGGCGAGATCGGGTGAATAGGGAGGGTAGAGCATGAGTGTCATGTTATTTTCGGTCAAAAACTGCTGAACACTCAGTGCGGTGTGGGCAGGTGCGCTTGTAAATCACCATCGTGAAATGGGCAAACGCATTGAAAGTCTTCAAAGATAATTCACCGAAGCTGAATGCAGCCTCTCACAACAACGCCAGCTGGTGCACTGATACAGGTGGGTCCCTAGAGCACTGCCCTAGCAAGGAAGCCTGTGCTACAAGGGGTCTGCCCTCCAGAAAATAATTCGGGTTTTTTTTGACTCCCCCCTCGTACATGTAAGGTGTTCTCTTTGTTTTTAAGAATTGAAAAAAAATTCCACTCATATGCTTCTCTTTTATACTTTCTTTTTATGATTGCATTTTTTGCCTTGTTTTGTTTTTGCTCCTCAAAGTCCTATGAACATGCACTAGATTTTCAACACAGAAGTTCAGTTCTGCAAACACTCTGCCTGGGTGTCAGCTGTGAGCCAGGCATTGGGTGGGATGCTGGAGACACAGTCGGAATGAGACAGCTTCATTCCCTAGACACCCAGCTCAGGGTAGAAAGCATGACAGGCGGTGAATAAACATCTGCTGATGCGAAGATGTACTGAGCCCACTTGGTGTTCCGTGTTCAGCACTGTGCTCAGTGCAGACAAGGATGTTAAAAAACAGCCAGTGCTTAACCAGAGCTTATCCGATGCCAAGCACTGTGCTGGGCGTGTATCACCATATTTATTTATCTGAACGATTCTATGGAATAGGTGCCATTCCCAGTTTATGCCTAGGGAAACTGAGGTCCCTAACAGCAAAACGATTTTCTCAAGGTCACGGAATTAGAGAGTAATGAGCCTGGAAGTTGAACCCAAGGTCGTCTGACTCCAGAGTGTGTTCTGGGCGACTACAGAACACTGCCACACCCCTGGGCTCCGTGCTCAGAAAGCCGGTGTGGGGCAGGGTGTGAGTGTGTGCCTGAGCCAGAGCGAGGAGATGTGCCGTGTGCAGTGAGGACGGGGCGCACAGAAGCAAGGAGCCCAGTCGCCCTGGGGGAACTTGGAATGGGCCAGAGGAGTGAGGGGCCATAACGCTGGTACTTGAAAGGGCCTTTGAGAGGCTACAGAGTGTCCTCCTCCTGTTCAGAGCCACCGGCCTCTATTCTTGGCCTAAATGCCATAATGCCATGCAGGTGGAGGGTGTGTTTAGCTGGCGTTTCCACCATTTTTACTTAGTGACATATCCTTTTTCTGCTCTCCCATGGACGGTGGATTCGTTGTGCTGCTTGTTCTGAAAATATTTTTATAGTAAAAAAGAATATTACAATGTATATTAAGTTTTTGATTGCGGTAAAATATACACGACACAAAATTTACTATCGTAATCATTTCTAAGTATACAGTTCAGTATCACGGAGTCTATTCTGTACCGTGCAGCCACTACCACCATCCATCTCTGGAGCCTTTTCCTTTCCCTAAGCAGAATTCTGTAGCCATGAAATAATCACTCCCCATTTCTGCCTCCTCCAGGCTCCTGGGAACCACCATTCTGTTTCTTCTCAATGAATTTGACTGCTCTCGGCACTTCACATAGGCGGAAACCTGCCATATTTGTCCTGTATCTGACTGAGTTTACTTAGCATCACAATTTCAAGGTTCATCCCTGTTGTAGCATGTGTCAGAATTTCCCTTCTTTTTAAGCCTGAATAATGTTCTATTGTGTGGGTGTGCGTAGCTCCCTTTTGTTTATCTGTTCACCCCGTCACGGACACTTGCGCTGCGTCCACCTTTTGGCTGTTGTGAAGAGTGCTGCCGTGAACATGGGTCCGCAGATACCTGTTCACGTCTCTGTTTTCAGTTCTTTCGATGGATTATGAGGTAATTCTGTGTTTAATTTTTTTTGGAGGAACTGCTTAAACGTTTGTTTTCCAGGTAGCCACCTCCCTTTGTCCATGGCAGCAGCGCAGGGTGCCGTGACTGTGTTTTTCTCCGAGGTCTGTACGGAAGGGGGGTCGCTATGCGTGCG
This sequence comes from Mormoops blainvillei, assembly GCA_004026545.1. Taxonomy (NCBI): domain Eukaryota; kingdom Metazoa; phylum Chordata; class Mammalia; order Chiroptera; family Mormoopidae; genus Mormoops; species Mormoops blainvillei. Next base: position 17,048 of record PVJD01007181.1, on the reverse strand, counting down.
TACATTCCGCGCTCTGGCTGCCGGTGCGGCTCGGCGCGCCCTGCGGGGCTTCCCCCAGCCTTGGAGGCGCTCGCCTGTCTCTGGACTTGTCATACGTAGTCTCTGTCTCTTTGTCCCGATTCACATGCTGGTATACCGTTGTGACCCAAGATGGCCAATGGGAGATGGGTCAAAAATGTTGAAAGAGTGCCATCACGGACAAGTAGCGCGTTGGGTGCCCAATGCGCGTTTTCACACGCCCCGAGATGAGCAAGCACATTCAAACCAGACCGAGGAAACAGGGAGGAAGACGAGAGGGGATCTAGGGGTCGGCGGCAGCCTGGGACACAGCAAAGGCTTCACACGCGTCTCTGCAGCTCAGGGAATAGCCAGCAACTGTGAAGCAGGGAGGGGTGGACAGCGCGCCCGAGTTGAGCCCGACCTTGGGGCTCGAGACTGGGACACTCCCCCGGGGCAGGCGCAGTGCCCGAGCTGGGGGAGGGCATTTCTTAGGCTAGTGCTGCTCAACAGTTTCTTTCCATTATCACTGCCTCCCCGCTAGGACCCTTTTAAGAGATGTTTTTCCTAATTGCTGCCCCCATGATATTTTAATACCATAGATATACTGATTATCAGTTTACATGCTGTATTATGTCTTTGCTTTATGCACAAAAAGTGTTAGGTGTTTTTCACTCCCAGGAACAAATTGTCACCTTGTTTCGATATTGTCCCCATTGGGAAAGCACGCTTTATGGCACATTGGGTATAACTATCTTTTGGAGTCTTTGACTCCATCTCTTCAAATCAAAATAAAACATTCACTAGTTCTCCCCTCCACCTCTCTCCCCCCAGAATTCCAAACCAAAATCAAAAGAACTTTTAGGTGAACTCTGTGTGGTTCTTGGCAAATCCCACATTTTACTTTTCTGGGACAGGCTCAGATGGGTTAGATACAGAAAACAGACTGATGGTTGGTTGCCAGAGGGGAGGGAGGTTTGGGGACTGGGTGAAAAAGGTGAAGGAATTGAGAAGCGCAGATTGGTAGTTACAACATAGTCATGGGGATGTAAAGTACAGCACAGGGAATAGAGTCAATAATATTGTGGTAACTATGTACAGCGCCAGGTGGGTGCTGGAAATAATTGGGGGGCATGATTTGTAGGGTATATGATTATCTAGACACTATGCTGTACACCTGAAACTAATACAAAATAATATTGAATATAAATTGCAATTGGCCCTGGCTGGTGTAGCTCAGTGGATTGAGTACCAGCCTGAGAACCGAAGGGTTACCGGTTCAGTTCCCAGTCAGGGCATATGCCTGGGTTGCAGATCAGGTCCCCACTCGGGGGTGCATGAGAGGCAACCACACTTTGATGTTTTTCTCCCTCTCTGTCTCCATCCCTTCCCCTCTCTCTAGAAATAAATACAATTTTTAAAAAATTGTAATTGAAAAAAATTAAAAAATTAAAAAGATATATCATGGGTGATATATCATGTAGTGTTCTCTTTTGCCCAGTTTTCTGAGTACCTAGAGACAGCTACACTGCTGCAAAAATACAGAGCTCTCATTTGGCCCTCGCACAGAGGTTTCTTTTTCTTTTTTTTAAGTTTGTGGAATATCTTTTCAATGTGTGTTAAAATAATTTGTTATTTCAGCCACTCTCCTGGCAAAGCCCCATTATTAGTTCTATCATCGTTCTTACTGTGTTAATCGGGAGGCTGAAGCAGGGAAAGATGGAATGCAAACGCATGTGAAATATTTGTCACTGAAACAATGTAGGCAAGTCAGACAATTTGAACTTCGCCTTTGAAGAAGGTCTGGTTTTGACATACTATAGTTAAAGAGATCTGAACATGTTGCTCCCTTAGGATATATGCTTATATGAGCCTTACAAAAATCCATTTTAGTAGTGGGAGAAAATTCTTTGAGGCTGAAGATACTATGCTTGTGTGGGCGCGTGTGTGTGTACATAGATACACTCACGCGCACACACGCACACAAGGCCATGAAAACTGGGAGGCAGGGATCACTGGGAACCATGTCTGAACTGCCTGCCATCCTGAGCTAAGCTAATGGGTGTGCTGAGTTGTATAGACAAGTGTTAAGTTCTTTTTGGTACATGTTGGGAATTGATGATAATTCGAGGTTGAGGAGGGTCAGCTGCAACACGTACAGACATTTCATCAATCATTTATTTGCAAGTGGGCATGAAATAGTTCATCTGTTGTGTAAGTTCTGTTGAGTCTCAGTCCTTTTAGCTACTCCGACCACGAATCACGTGGACTGTCCTCTGAAGGCGGAGCCGACAATATTCCAAAGGCAAGATTCAGAGGCTGCTTTGCTCGTGGCATCGGGCAACCAGGCTCTTTGGGACCCAGTGGGTGGCCCCAGGATCCTTGAGATTTAGGGCAGTATGGGTGGTATCCCAAAAGCTGGCAGGCGAAGGGCTTGCCGGATGGAGTCTCGGAGCCTGGTTTTGCAAGGACGGGTGTGCCTCTAGAATTTAGAGCTTATCCCTATTATCTTAAGTCACATGAATTAAATTAATGAGAGCCCATTTCTAACATTCATTATGCTGGATAGCAAGCCACTAATTTTACCATGGAAAATTCCCAGTTTTAACATTCCTTAGGCTAATTATCAAAACTCCTGCTGTTGCCATGGATGAAGATAACTCGAGTTTCTGCGGAGTGAGGTCGTTGATTAGAATGGTCATATCCCACCCCGGAAGTGCGAAGCCACCTGCACGAGGGCACCTGGCTCCCTGGTGTATCACTGGCACTGACACACGGCCCACGATGTGAGACGCATGTGCTCACATGTTTCAAAGCCAGTTATAGATGTCCTAATAATCATATACCAGATATCAGCTCCTAAACTAAAAGCCTAATGTGTTCAGCCGTGAGAAAGATTATTTTATGTGAAGCAAGGTTTTGACTGTGTTTAATACAGAAGTTGACTGAAATTTCAGAGCAGTGCCCCTTGGTTTGTGATCTGGTTTTCTCACGTCCCAGGTGTCACATTTCACATCCAGGGCCCTCAGTTGTCTCATTTGTGAAATGGAGTGATGATAGTTCTACTTCACAGGGTCATTTTAAGAATGCAGTGAGGACACATACATGGAACATACCTGGCGCACAGAAAAACTCCGGTGATTATTGGTATTTAGAATTATCTGATAAAAAGAGTAGTTTTTATAAGTAAATAGCCTTATTAATACTGATATGAACAAAAGTTTTAGATAGCAACAGTGTAGATTAAGGGTATGTTGTTTCTTTTAAACATACATTTCATATTTTGGTATAGACCCTTCCATGTGTCTTTTTGTGTATTTACATACTTATGTATATGTACTTTTTTTTTTTGAGAAATAGTTGGAGTACTCTGTTCATTTAGCCCCATTTTGTCATTTATGGACATATCGTGCACAATTTTATGTGTCATTATGTGTTCCTTGAAAATACGATTTTTGGTGCCTTTGTAATACTCCATTGGCATAATACTTCTTATTGTTGATTTCTATTTTTTTTACTATTATAAGTAATATTGTGGTAAATCTGTGATTATGAATACTTGTGTATATTTCTGGTAGCTCCCTAGGTTAAAGCACATTTTTAAGACCTTTGATACGAGTCACCAAATTTCCTTTTGAATAATTCTGCCAGTTTTTAGCTTCTACCACGGGCAGACTCCGGGTACACTCCATTTTCTTGCTGTATGACTCGAATGAATAACTTAACTTCTTAGAACTTCCATTTGTCGTCAGGAAAGCAGGGCTAATTATTTTATCTTCAGAGGATTCTTGTGAACAAGAAATGACATTGTTAACTCCAGTCTTCTGATCTCTACTCCAAAGACATTAAAAGTTAATACTTATGTCATTCGCTAGTTATTTGACCTCAGCTCTTCTCCGGGCTTTTTAGTCGTGTTACCTTGGACGGGTTGTCCTGAGCTACTCAGTTCCTCGCTATGAATGGAGCGTCCAGTGCATACACATGGCTGGTTGTCACAACCCTAAGAACGAGAGGCCATTTCAGGGCCCCCAGTGTCCAAGGAGCAAATAAAGCTCATTTGGAAGAATAAATGAAAGTCCCAAGTCCGATATAAGAACACCCGTGGGAGATTCTGCTGACTTCACATTGGAAGCTTAGTGTCCTGCTTGGTTAAGGGAACTCTTTCAAGGTCCTTTCCGTTACTTGAACTACCCAAAAGAACCCCTGAAATATGCTCTGCCCTTCCAGGTCCAGAAGGTGTATGTATTTCCCAGCTCTCAACTCACCTCTGTTGATAATACTTTTTAAAATCCCGCTCTCGAGTGCTCAAGTAGATTGATTTCCTTGATACTTATTCATTAGCTGCTGTGAGGATATTACCAAGAACTGTGATTTCTAACAATTTATTTCTAGATCAGTTACCTAAGAGTCGCTCTCTTCTTTTAACAAATTCACCCTCCCATCAGCTCAACTCATCCCGCTGTTACCTCTAGAGTTTCCGTCCCCAGAAATGTAGCCCTTGCAGTGAAAACGCCTTGGCGAAACTGAGCATTCTGCGAGTGACACACTTTTTATTCCTTCCACCGAGTTTAAATCAATGCCTTTACCTTGACTATGAGACTGAGGAATCCAAAATCCCCCAGTGGCTCATTTGAATTCATTGGGGTTGTAATGGGCTGCTCCGTGGTAAAGCTTTTGGGAATCCCTTAAATCAGCCAGCTACCATGCGGGGACTTTGCCTGCTATGAGGCTAGACAGAACCTGGGCAGTTAAGCTTACTTGAAATGACGGCAAGTGGTTTCCTGAGCTCCATGTTATTATTTGAATAGCGATCGGATGTCTTGTCCCCGCAAAGGGTACTGAGGAGCGAACCTGGCCTCTGACCCTGCCTTGGCTCCCCTCTCATGGCCAGGCTGCGTGGACATCGCTCCGAACTTTGCTGTCACTGTTTTGTAAAATCAGGGATTAGACTAGGAGGTCATTTTCAGTTCTGGTGTAGGATTGTTTTTAGCCCACCCTCTTTTCTCCCAATGTGTAAATATCAAGATTTTAAAAATTTGCCTGAGAAATAATCTTTAATCCTACACAAAAAAATTCAGGAGTGTAAGCTAAGTATACATCCAAGAGTGTCAGAGATAATTCATGTAACAAGTAGGTGGCTTGAAGTGGCAATAAAATATTTAAAAATAAGAAATATGCCTTTATAAAATAGTTGTTAGGAAGAGGGGGTGGTAAGCATATGATAAGATTGTAACAATTTCATTGAAAATCCTATTCAAGTGTACTAAATACATTGCACGTTACAAAGATTTGTAGATGTTGTCGGTGCCTTTGAAGTTTTAGTGCCCAGTAATAGATATGTTGGCTCATTTTTAATCCATGTCTTCTGCAAACACAGATTTTTCTGGAAGCTTTGGAGAAGGCCCGCTATAATAATAGTGGTAGCTACCACAGACTGAGTGTTTACCATGAGCCCAGCAGTGCACTGTTTTATGAGCATCGAGTTCGCCCAAGAATCCTCTGAAGGAGTGTTGTTACTCCCACCCTTCCTTTGTACAGATGAGGAAGTGGAGGGACACAGAGGTTAGGTTACTGGCCCCAGGTCATCAGCTAGTAAGTGCAGAGCTGGAACTTTAGGTGGTCTGACCTCAGAGCTGACCCTCTGAACTGTCCTAAACTTTGACCCCTCCACCCAGAGGACAAATAAAATCCTTTCCCCTAAAAAGCTTGGGAGCCGGGGGGAGACAAGACAAATGCATGACTCTTCTCCATATGCATTGGGTATACCTGTGACTTTGAAGCAGATGCTTGTCAGGACGTAGAGAAAATGTCCTTGTCTCCATCACACTGAACTGTGACAGTGGCTTCCCTATTGCTTTTGTAACCAACTGGGTATCTTTGGCGATTTGAGGAGCCATGTTCTCCCCACCATTCTGGGTAGAATCTCCAAACAGTCTATTACGTTTCGGAGCCCATTCTTGCCCCCTGTTATGCTAAATTCAAAGACAGAGACAATGAAAAAATAGGAATTCGTGGCTGCCGTAAATCTCCATGCACCCTGTATAAACCTAAGGCAGGCACAGAATTGAAACCGAAATAGCTCTGCACGGGCTGCATTGAAATATCAGAAGAAATAGAGGCTGCATCTACAGACCGTGTGGACTGAGTGCCCGGGAGGCACCGATCTCCCGTGGATCGAATCTGTTGTAGGGTTGGGCCGGGGTACAGCTAGGCTCTTTGTGCTAAATTGAGGCTCTTAGTTTGACCAACAAGGTCAGGAAAATGTCATTCAGGCATCTCTGATCAGGGGTTAACACAGAATTCTGGGGAGAACAACTTGAATTGCAAAGCAGTTTCATTTCTTAAAAGTACGTCCACTAGTTAAAGTTCAGTTGTGTGTGTAGCCCTGCGGCATGCTAATTAAATGCCCCTCCGGCTCTCTGCGGGGACCAGCTGATCCCCTTAATCATTCCACCCCTGTCTGTGATTTCTTACTGTCTCCCCCTCTGCTGTAGAATTTTGTCTCTCGCTGAAGGACCTCTTTGGCTGTGTGCACTTTCTGTGGAACTCGAGACACCAGGCAGAGTAACCCCAGCAAGGTGATAGGGAGGAGGTTGGAATGTCTGCCTGTTAAGCAGAAAGAAGCCTTGTGTCTCAGGCGCCTAGGTTTGCTAAAAACAAACAAACAAACAAACAAACAAACCCCAAAACTTAGTTTTTTCCAAATCCTGTTTACTGCCTGGGATTTGACCCCTTATTTTTCGCTCAGCATTCTTCCTTATGTTCTAGCTAAACTGTTTTTGTATTTTTCTCCGAATTTCTTTAGTAAAGGAAAAATGATGGCTTTGGGGGAGCTAATTAACTCCCTTCATACTGACACTCAGTTTAAGAAGAATTTAAAGGCTATAATTAAAAATTTTCTTCATCAGTGGCCTTTGGTGGGGATGTAGCTTTTGTTTCTTTAAAGATGTTAACACTCGTTCAAGACCACTGGTTTTTCTAGTCTCTGTACTTCTTCATATGTTTGAAATATTTCATAATTAAACACACTGCTGCACTCCTCCCCCAAACAAAATTTTTTAAAAATTTATTTTCAGTGTTTCTGACTAGGTACTACGTGTACATAAATGTTGTTAATTGTGTTTCCAGGAGAGCCATATATGTTCTTTTGCACAAGTTCTCTTCGAAACCAGCAGAATACTCTGTACCGATCAGCTCTGTGACTGGGGGCAAGCCATGTAGTGTTTTGAATCTCCCTTTCCTCGCCTATAGAATGAGGACAGTGTTGCAGCCGACTACGTGGAGTGCTTGTGAGCAGCCAATGAGCCGCGTGCCTGAAACACTTAGGGCAGGGCTTGGCACACAGTAAATGATCAGTTGCTGAAGAGAAAGAAAAATGCAATGATGTTAAAAGCAAAAGCTTTTTTTCCCATTATGACATTGACAAATATTTAGTGGTTATAATGAGGCTGTCTTTGGAGTTAACCCAATCTGAGTTTAAATCTCAGTGCCATCCCACATAGAGTATATATAAATTTGACCTCTTTGTAGGTGATTCACCTCTTTGTTGGTGAAATGTGAATAGTACTACCTACCTTATGAATATGAGAATAAAGGAAAGAGTGTAAAGAAGGGCCTAAAAAACTTTGGCACTCAATAGATACTCCATAAATGATAATTATCTTTCCATTATGACTCAAATTGGCATATTTCTTTCTGGGCTTTCATATGCAAATTTCAAACCCTCAGAATTACAGCATTAGTACAATTTTATGTCTTGATTTTTTTCAAGTAGTATTTTATTACAAATGTCTTTCACAGTAACTACACAAACTTCAAAGCCATCATTTTAATGACTGCATAATATTTCATTAAGTAGTTATAGAATAATTGATTTGACCATTCCTTTAGTATTACACATTGAAGTTATTTCCAAGTTTTACCATTATAAGTGAGACCATGTGAAACATCGTTATACAGAGAGCCTTTCATATTTTTGTATCATTCCCATAGAAAAGATTCCCTGAAGTGCTCTTCTCCGTGTCTGTTTTCATGATTCTTTGAACGTATTCCGTATCTCCTACACTGAAGGACAGGCCTCCGTGTGAGGCTTTCCCCTTTATCCTCAATACCTAGCCGATAATTAGTGCTCAACAAATATTTTTTGAATTAGTGAACAAATGTACATAATGTATTAGTTTCCAAAAATGGTGAGACTTCGTGTTTTCATTTTATTATCTTCATAATAGCCTTAATGTTGTGTCCATTGGGGAAACAGAAAAGGTGACGATAACAGGTACTGTTCACTGAGCACTTTCTGTGCCACAGGCGACATCATCAGCACGGTCCATGCATTAGCTCCTCCAGTCTGCTCCACGGTTGCCCGGGCAAGTGCGCTTATCACCATTTCATAGACCAGAAGGCGCAGAGAGGTGAGCTGACTTGCCCAAAATCAGACAGGCGGGGAGAGGTAGAACCCGGATTCAAACCAGGCATTCAGGCCCTTAGCCTGAGCACTTGATGACGAGGCTACTTCCGCGCCACCCCCCACCCCGATTTTAGTTTCCCAGCAGTGACGCCCTTTGCACTTCGGCCTGACAGAGTATTTCCCAGGGAGCCTGAACCTGTTGGCCAAATTCCAGACAAGGCGTGAATCGGGGCCGTCCCTCCGCCTGCAGGGTTGGGCATCAGCCTCAGAACGACCGCGGGGCGGCTTAGCCTGCTGCTTGTTGAAAAGGCGTCTCGCCCTTGCCGTTCAACGAGGGAAGGATGCGTGAATGTCTTTTGATAAGCCTTGGAGTTTTTACTGAAGGGAAGAATTTTATTAGATTGTTTAACATTCAGGGCAGCTGGTGGATTTAGAACATTGTCCTCCTGGGCGTCATTAGTCCACGCGGGAGTGTCTGGGACCGAGCAATACAGAGGATGCGATCCCAGGGATGACCCGGCCATGCGTCCCATTTAGTCAGCAACTGAAACGGTAGAGCAACTTTTAAAAAGTACTAACTATGATATTATGGCCGTTTCTTCCGTTTCTCTGTGAGATCATAGAACATACAGACATTGGTCTCTGCCCCCAGCCCCTGGCACAGAGTTTGTAAAACTGTTGTAATTTTCTGAGTGATAAGAGCACTGGGAGCATCTCTTTTAATATTCGTCTTTGACCCTGTCCCCTTTGACACAGGGCTCCTAAAACCCTTCTAAATTCTTAAGTGATAAAGCACCAGGAGGGTCATTTGTTCTAACGAGGTGACTTTTGGATGGCTCCTGGTTGGGGGCTGGTCACCAGAAAGACAAATCATGATCAGAACCTTGGAATTTTCAGCCCCACCCCTTACCCTCCAGAGAGGGGAGAGAGGCTGGAGATGGAGTTAGTAATTGATCGTGCTTCTGTGAGGAAACCTCCCTAAAATCCCATCAGCATGAGTTTCGGGGAGCTTCCAGGTCGGTGAACACATCAACACTGGGAGGGCGACTCACCCCAAATCCACAGGGACAGAGGTTTCTGTGCTCAGGTCTGTCCCAGACCCTGCCCTGTGTACCACTTCCCCTGGCTGTTCATCTGTATCCTTTATTGTATCCTTTAATGAACTGGCAAATGTAGGGAAGTGTTTCCCTGAGTGCTGTGAGCTGCTATAGCAAATTAACTGAACCCAGAGAAGGGGCAGCTGGAACCCCCAGTCTACACCCAGTTGGCTGGAAGCACAGGTGATAACCTGGGCCTGTGACTAGTGTCTGAAGCGTATGTGTGTCTTGTGGGACTGAGCCCTTAACCTGTGAGATCTAGTGTTATCTCTGGGTAGATAGTGTCAGAGTTGGGCTAGATTGTAGGACACCAGCTGGTGGTGGAAACTTGCCGTTGTTGCGGGGAAACTGCCCCCCGCCCCCGACACTGGGTGACCAGAAGTGTCAGAAGTGTAGGATTTTGTGTGAATAGTAAAGGAGGCTCACAGGGAAGAAACAAGCACACAGCTGGGAAGAGCGGGGTTTTTCCTGCACAGGAAGAAAACTGAGCTTTCCCATTTCACTCCACTTTCCCCTTATCAGTTTATTATGGGGCTGGGAATTTTAAAAAATTGTGCCTATAAGCACTACAATGTCCTCCCCCCCGCTTTAAAATGACTAAATCTTAAAAACGGAAGGAGTTTTATCTTTAGACTGCTATTGGCACATAGGTACTTGATTTTTTAGTAATTTATATGTCGCTTTTGTTCCGGGTGCTCTGGTTAATTTGTGATGTTAAATTTGTGATGTTAAATGCATATATATATATATATATATATTTTTTTTTTTTAAAGTGTCACTTCTTAAACTTGCCGTGGACGGACTGGCTCTGCCTCTCCACGGGGAATGGCAACGTAAAGGATGTGACGTGCGGGCGCGCCGTCAGGTTCACGTTGCTTACGTTTGGGCCAGCCCCACAGCTCCCAGTTGTGGCCCGACACCTCACTCACCCTCCTCCAGCTTTGTCCCCAAGAAATGATCGTATTTGATAAAGAGCTCTCTCTAGGTTGGTGTCTGATGACCAACCAAGGAGTTCTAATGAGCAGAGACCACATGGAAACGGAAACACTCCCTGTGCAGAGGTGTCATCCTCTAGCTCCAGGGAGCGTGAGGTCGCTGCACTTGGCATCGGCAGAAAACAAAATGCGTTTGGAGCTGTGGGGAGGTGCTTCTATTCCAGAGACACAGCAGTTCCGTCTCACCCTGCCTCCCCTAAATTTACAAAATTAAAACAACCCCAATGTAGATGAAAATACCTTTGGGATGGCAGGAAGGACCGTGCCTAAGGCCATCTGTCATTTTTTGGTAATTTGAGATGAGAACCCTATAAGCGTAGCTTTTTAAGGAGGCCGTGGACTGAGAGCTCAGAGTCACAAAAACCTGGGTGTGAGTCTGGATTCTGCGCTGTCGAGCTGGGTGCCTTTGATCAAGCTTCTTAACCTGCCTGAGTCCCATTTTCCTCCTGTGCCTGACTCACAGGTTGGGTGCGGGGATTAAAGGAGACAGGGCACGGAATGTGCCCAGCACAGCCTAGAAGGGGCCTCGCCTCTCAGTAATTTCTTTCCCGGGCCTATGACTCTAATTCTGGCTCTGTTGCTGATGGCCCCTGTGACCAAGGGGAAGCTGGTTTACCCTGTGGGACTCGGGGTTGTCGCAGAGAAGTATTAGCACCCCCAGAGGTGATGTAAAGAACGGGTCAGATTTGCCTCATGAAGTGGGAGCAAGCACAAGGTGAGCCCCGGGGACAGTTCCCCCTCGTCACTGATTGCCAGCTGAACGGGGTGCCTTACTGTGAGAGTCCCATTGTGAGGGGCCCCTGGTCAGATCTAGGTCCATAAGGAAATCAGTAGCCATGTTTCGGACCACAGGGAGAATGGGAAGTAATGGTTAACCGAAGTCTGCCTTGTGTCAGTAGCTTTATGTTGCCTCATTGAATCCTTAGAGCCATCCTGCCAAGTACTCATTGTGGAAAGAGTTGAAGAAATCCAGGTGTAAATTCCAGTTTGGCTACTTACTAGCTGCGTTACCTTGAGCAAATTATAGCTGAGGCCCGGTTTCCTTATTTGGAAATGACGGGAGTACAAATATCTTACCTCATAGGACTGTTGAGAAAATTAAATGCGGTAATGTAGGTAAAGCCCCTGGCATGTAGTAAGCCCTTGGTAAATTATCATTAACCTCAATATTGTTGAGATTTGGTGGGGTGGGTTTTTGATGGAAACAGAGCTTTGGAAAATTATACCTTGTTCAAAAGAAACACCAGATTTGAAGACACATTGGGCTGGCTGTACATGCAGAGAAAATTATAGAAATTATGTAAAAATGAATGAATCTGGGAGGAAGAAAGGGGGTAGAGATAAACAGAAGGAGAATTATCAGGGCATCTATTTATTTATTATCTGGATGTTAGTTGGATTTATTTATTCTGTTAGAGACAATTCATTGATGAAATGTACAAGCAAGTTGCTAATCATTTTACCTCTCAGAATAGGGAAGAAACAAGGGGAAATTATGACTGAGTTTAAATCTGACGACTAGCGAAGAAATGGCTGATAAAGGGGATTGATAGGAACCTTGTCCTTGAGCTCGTTAGCCAAGAGTGCAAGAGCTGGTCCTGGGCCCTCTCGGTGCCAGGCTTCAGTGTAAGGAAGATCGTCATAGTTAGGGGTGACAGAGGTGGAATGAGGAGCAGAAAGCTTCCCATCAATGGAGGTTGCTAAGCAGGCGAGAGATGATCAATGAAATGTCATGGGTGGGATGTAGCACGGGGCGGGGGGAGGCTGGCCTTGGTTAGTGGTGTGAAAAAGCCATATTTTGCATGAAATCAAGTTAGGAACAATAAAACTATACAGAGGTCACATTTTCAAATATTAAAAATGGAAAGTAGGCTGAGTCACATTGGGGGTGGGGGAAGTAACCACATAAAATAGAAAAATGCCAGTAACTAAATGCCTTGTAGCCACTGAAATGTTCGTGTCAGGTCAGGGTTTATTTGAAATTGGCAACAGGGAAATGGCTTTGTAATCTTTCATTCTGATATTTGGTCTCAAGTCACCTCTCTAAATCAGATGGGCCACTTTTAATCCTTTGCTGAGAGCTTTCTGTTGGGACTAAATAATATAATTCCCTCTCCAATTTTTATATTTTATTATTTTGGGATATATTCTTTTCCATTACAAATTGAGATTAAATATTCTTCGGGAGCGAGGAAACTTTATAATGTCAAGCAAAGTCATCTGAATTATTGTATCAGTTTAATGTTCTGCAGTTATACCTAAAGATTTTGGGTTATTTATCAAAATAAAAATGAATCTTATTCAAGAGTTTACTAGCCACTGTGGGAAAATTATATTGAAGTCATACATTCTATCAAGATATTCCTACTTGAGAAGCATTGTGTTTAAAATAATTTGTAGATGTGATTAAATATTGATTCACATATTCAGAATCATGCCATTTACTTTTGCAAGAGGACTAAAATCTGATTTATTGTAGATTTTTTGAACACAGTCAGTAGGGAAGGGAAGAAAAGCTCTTGCTCTGTACTCAACATTATAACAGGTATTTTCACATCCACTGTCTCATTGAAAACTCCCTCCCCCCAGTGTTGGGCAATCCTGGATCCAGGGCTCTCCATCCGGTTGCCTCGGGTCAAATCAAAGCTCTGCTTCTTAGTGATCGTGTGATTTCGATATGGATGGCTAATTTCTCTGAGCCTCTGTTCTCATCCCAAAAAAGATAATAAACCACTAAGGCAGGTAGGAGGTTAAAATAGGCCAGTGCAGGTAAAGCACCCAGCGCAGTGCTTTGTCACACAGTATGTGCCAGGGGATTTTAACCACTGTCGTTGCTTGGTGTTTTCCCAGTTTCATAGTTGAGGAGGTCCTAAAAAGAGCTGGACAGCATCAGATTAAAAGGTGCTTTATTACAACAAAAGATCTCTTCTGGGAGAAGCTTTGGGCAGTGTTCGCTTACCTTGTCATGTAGAAGTTGGGAGCACACCCTGTGCCCCTCCCCTTCCTCCCTGGCCGGGTCTCTCCATCTCAGAGAGCTTACATTCTACTGGGGAGAGGGGGCGACAGGCAGCACACAGTATTTTGAAAGCAGGGTAATTACTCATGGTGATGAATATTGTAAAGACAGCGAGACCGGGCCATGTGATCCAGACTGCGGCCCAGCTTGCGAAGTCAGGGGAGTCTCTGAGGAGGTGAGTTGAGGTCTGAATCTTGCCAGGAGCTGCGGGCCACCGGAAGGAGCTGGGTACGTTCCTGCTGGGAACAAAGGCCACGTGAATGAAAAAGAAAAGGAACTGAATCATAGACACTGACAACACAGTATGGTGATTACCAGAGGGAAGGGGGCGTGGGAGGAGGTAGGAGAGGGTAAAGGGGCGAGGAAAGGGGGGAGAAAGGACCTGAGCAAGTCCTGTGAAGAGAAAGCAGGCCTGTGTATCTGCAGAGCGGCTGGGGCAGAAGGCAGAGAGCTGGGGCCGAGGCGGGCGGAGAGCAGCTCACGCAGGGCCCGTGGCCACGGTAAAGAGCGGGACATACGGTAAGAGCGATGGATGCTGTTGGAGGGTTGAAGCTGGGCACTGACCTGTTCTTATTCTGCTTTTGAGCCACATGTAAATGAGAAGATTTAAAGAAAGTTTTATGTGAAGCAGCTTAATAAAAAAATTAGGATCCAAAGGGAAGTGTGAGTTTTTATAGTAAACTTGATAGAAATACTTTTATCAAAAGGAGAGTGGTTTTATAATCATGAAAACTTCAGTATCTGAAATTACTCCACTTTCTAAACTCCTGACTAACCCCATTCTTCAGGACCCATTGTAAATCCCACCTCCCCGTCAGTTCGTCAGTTCTTTCCACATCCGTCACTCCTTCCCTTTTATCTTTTATTCTTTCATCCTGTCTTCTTCCTGTGTTTTGTTCTTTTATTCCTGATGGCAAGCGTTGGTATCCTGACTTTTTCAACCACATGTTCAAAGATTCTAACTCTTGGGCACGTTGCATTGTGATTCCCAAATTCAAATTTATCAACCTCACATTGGAAAGCAGTCAGTTGATTAGTTTTATAATCCATCAACTTTAAACACCTATTGTGTGCCGGATTCTGCACTAGCCAGTAAGGATTGAAATGTAAGTAACTCCTGTTTTCTGCCTCTCAGCGTTTTATCATCTAATGCGGTACATCTGTAAGCTGATGACTGATGGGTGGATTGATAGATTCATTCATTCAGTCACCATTTACTGCGCGCCTCCTTGTCCCAGGCATGGCTTTTCTAGAGCACCCGAGACCCTTTTCTAGTGGGATTACGTGATCATTAAAGAGGTTTGGGTGAAGAACAACTCTTTATTTACTGAGTGTTTACCATCAGCAAGGTTCTGTGATAACCAGATCACACATGATTTTAACTATTTCTTAGGACAAGCCCATATTATTATTTCCTTTTAAAGATGAGACAGTTGAAGATTAGAGAATTTAAGCCAAATGCCCAAGGTTGCACAACCTTGGACTCAACCCTAAATCCCTCTAATAGGGTCATTGCATAATCACAGTGACATTTGTGGCAATACTGGGTTGTTTTAGGTGCTGTTTTCTCTTCCAGGAAAGAGCAGAGCTAAGGTGGGAGGACAGGTGTGTGTGCAGGGCGGAGAAAGAATGGGGAGGGCGGAGAGGTTGGAGACATCTCGTCTCCAGGGCACTCACTCGCCCTTCAAGTAGGCAGCTGCTTAACCACACAGACACTGGTTTTCCCACCCTGATGCCTTTTCCTAAGAGCCTCCCTGTGTTCCGTCTTTCCCTTCTTCTCTGTATGTCACACTCATAACCAGACTTTGGGTCCCACTCAGATCCCTCCTCTTCCAGTGGCTTCTGCAAGTCCTCCCTCCCCACAAGACTAGTCTCTCCTTTCTTTCTGTCATTGAATGTTTTTCTTTTAAACATGGTAGCCCTGCTTAGAGGATGTCTTGCATGTCCGTTATTTTGCATTCCTCTGTTTCCTCCCAAGAGACTCATGACCCCTTGAGCATCCCTGTTGCTCATGGCATCGGTGCTGTCCTTTACACACAAGGACCCCGATCCTTTGCTTGGCACTTCCTCCAAAGCCATGACCCACGAGAGCGCGCTACCGTTGTGATAATTCAGGGAGGAATCCTCTTTTGTTAAGAGAACCTCCGAAGGCGTGTCTTCTGAGAACTGCTTTAGAACTCGGTAATTTCCATAAGGTCTAATATTACTCTCTTCAGGGCCTCCTAGGTAAGTCAGAGCTTCTGAAGGAAGCATCAAGTTGATAAAATAAATGTACTATCTGGATCTGTCCGCCTTTAGTTCCAACTTATTCCCCCTCCTCTTGAGACAAGCATTTCATTTTCCATAATACTCAGCTATGAGAGACTCACCGGGTGGGGAATTTATGAAGCGTTTGGAACCTGGAAGATGCTGGGTCTCCTTTGTGGGGATGCATTTGGCCCGCACTGCTCTGGTATTAGGAAAATGAGACTGACAGAGTTCACTTATGTATCTGTTGGCAAGTACAGAACAGAAAGATAGCCTTGCAATAGAGAAGAAAAATCTCAGAGGGGAAAGGAATAATAAAATCAAGCTGGTTTATGGTTTGTCAGTGCAAAAAGCTTTTAAGCCATATCTATAAAGGTGTATCCACTTAATGTTTGTTCTGCATTTCAGGCCTTATCGTGTGGTAAGTGGTGTGAATTTTGTCCCTTTAAAGTTAGACCTCCTGGGGGCTTAGTTTTAAGCGTTAAACTTTACTTGAAAGGACGGTATCGATTGGGCTTTGATTTGGTCTTTCTTTACCAAATAGAGATACTAAATAATGGTTTGGCCTCCTTGGTAGAGCTTTTTTTTTTTTTTAAATTTCACTTTATAGGTCCCTCTCTGCCTCCATTTTCCGCTATTTCCAACTGTTCTGCTTAAAAAAGACTAAAGTGGTAAGGGGCGGGGGGCGTGCAGAACAGTCAGCTGTCACATCGTGAACATAATTGATTCAATAAACAACGTCTTCCAATTCCCAAGGCAAACTTCAACATCTTTGTGTACGTCGATTAGCCTTCAGCGAGGTAAGTGGTGGGTTCCTCATTTAGACAGATGGGGAGAGTTCCCAGAGCTTTCCTAGGGAAAGGGTGTGCTTCTCTGGCTTTAAAGGCATACCATCTCGATTTAGGTGCCCACTCTGCAAAAAGAAGCTTGAAACAGAATTAACATGGCAGTTTCTAATCTTCCTGAAAATCTAAGGAAGGCATTTAATTATTGTCCAGCGGTTTGTTGAAACAGCAACAACAACAAAAAATTGAAACTGGGGAAGGAAATCCACTAGACTGTAAGCTAGATGAGGCAGGGACCTTGTCTTGTTTGTTCACCGTTTCTCACCAGTGCACATAGTAGGTGCACCATAAATAGCTGTTAGCTGGATCTGTTGAATGAATGAGAGAAGATGTGAGAACGATTCGGGTCTTAGATTAAATTTCATTCCACTGGGTGTTTCACCTACTCCTTCTCCTCTTCCCCCTAATTCTTTAAAAGGAAAGTAGCTCTGAAGTACAAGAATG